>CAJQZJ010032984.1:145005-178545 GCA_907164525.1 Lophiomys imhausi | reverse complement strand
GATTCAAGATACCCCAGTGGGGCACGACACTAAAGCAAAGAAGATTCAGCAGCCTTTTTTTTTTTAAGCTTTATTTATTTATTTATTTTACATATATGAGAACTCTATATGCATGTACCCCTGCATGCAAGAGGGCACCAGATCTCATTATAGATGGTTATGAGCCACCATGTGGTTGCTAGGAATTGAACTCAGGACCTCTGGAAGAGCAGACAGTGCTCTTAACTGCTAAGCCATCTTTCCAGCCTGACCCAGCAGCTTTTAAGAACACCCCTGCTCCTAACCCCAGCTGCCCTTTTGCTCTGGCAGGAGACTCTCAACCAATTTATCCAGAATTCAAGTTGGCATGGTTAACTTTAAACATTGGCATTGTATTTGGCCAAGGTGGGTAAAATACATTCAGCTGGGAATGGTGGTGCACACCTTTAATCCCAGAAGAATCAGGCAGATCTCAGAGTTCCAGTCTACATAGTAAGACCCTGTTTCAAAAACGCTAATAATAATAAAGTGTGTTTTAAAAGCAAAGATTTTCCTTAGTGCATAATTTTTACATCTTGCTCTTAAGCACCAAGTCAATAGCAAAATGTGGTATTTCTTGTTCTCCTGCTTTCCCACTGGTGATGGTACCATGAGGTGGTGAAGGGCTGTGACAGAGAATCTGACAGGATCATAAGAGACAAACAGATGTGAAACCCATCAGCTCCTGAAGATCAGTCAATAACTACATAAAGCCAAATAGAGGTGGGAATGGTTCTGCCTCCTTTTAAACACAGATTTTACAATTATGAAATCAGCCATTTTAAAATGCAGTATACTGAGATCCACATACCTGCCAACTATTTAAAAAAAAAAAAAACTCAGAGAAGCCATTCCTGGTTCCCGTGGCCACCTTCCAGATCTCTTTGTGGACCCTAAGAACTGACCCTTCTTTCAAATTTGCCATTTATTTTTCCTTTGTCTTTAATTATACTGACATTCCCTGATTGCTACCAGAAGCAACATACAGACTATTGTTTCAAACCCATCTCAGGCATGTTAGACAGCAGAGGATCATTTGGCTTTTCTTTTTGTGATTTCATTTGTTTTTGGGTCTTGGTCCAACATTCTGTTTATGGTGATGCTGCAGTTGTTGGGGTTCCCTGCCTGGCACCCAGGTGTTCCCTGTGGACTGCTATGATGGCTGAAGTTATGGTTTAAGTTCAAATTACCATGGTTAAGAGATCTATAAAACAAAAGTGCCTTTAAACTCTAAGTCCCACTTGTCCAAGGACAGGTAACTTCCTGGAATGCTGGGGGATTTCATGTAAGATAAGAAGCCACAAGTTTTCACTTTTGAAGACAAGGTTGGTTGCTCCAACTGCACAAGTAGGTGGGAGGAACATAGGCAGCAAGTATATCAGGGTGTGTGCTTGCCCCTGACTGGACAAAGGTTGGAACCACACATAGCCTTGTGGGGTTTGCCTTTATAAGCTTCTGATTAAAGTAACTTGGTGCCATACTGTGGGAATCCCGTGTATGGACCTGGCCACAGTCCATCGTCCCGGCCACTATTTAATAAAGCTTCCCTCAAATTTGGCTCGGAAATGATGGCAGTGGTCTTATTCTCACTTGGTAGGATTAACACTGTGAGGAGATGGGTTTCTCAGCTCTGGGGCTGAGTCCCAGAGAGGATCATTTCCTTCTCTCCAACCGAGTGAAGTCTGTGGGCTCCCACAGTCTGTGATACTCAAAAGAGAGTGCACTTTGTAGAGTGTACATTAGCTTCTGTCCAGGGAACACACACCTTGTCAAATTCCTACTTCTCTAGGCTCTTCCAGAGACATCCTGTTTTCCCTCAGGATTTGAAGAAAAGTTCAAATGACTATGGCAATTGAGGAAAAGGAGTTCATGGGGGTCTGCATCCAGTTTAGCACTTACTTCACTAAGAACCCACTGCCTTTATTAATATTCTAGTGGGATAAGTATGTTTATGGTCTCGATAAAGCATCAGTTTGCCTTGATAATTAACCATGGAGACAAAAGGGATCTTAATTCCTAGCCATGAAATCCAATCAAAATGGTAGAATGAGTCTGGAAAGAAAGAGGCCAGAGCTTGCTTTAAAATTAGAATTTTTAATTAAGGGACAAAGTTAATTCCAAGAATTAGGCTATAAAAAACCTTCACACACACACAAAAAAGGCAAGGTCAGAGATAAGACAAAGGAGTGACCTTTCTCCCTTCTCCATGTGCCACCTAACCTTGATGGTTTCAGTGAGGTGACCAACATGCCCCAGATAGAGACAAGTGACCGGATTTTACTCATTGGTCCCAGGCTCAGGCTCCAACTGTCATCACATGTTCTTGTGAATGACCTCATACCTCAACACTGATTAAGCAGCCTTCACACAGTTTTTAAAGGCATTCTGAATTTCAGTAGTTTGTCATGGGGGTGAGGGAATGTATGTGCTGTAAAGACAGAGATACTGTAGTCAAATAGAACAAGTGCCTTTAACAACAAGAAAAGAGAGCAGGGCAGAGGATGGGGGCAGGGAGACAGCCGCAAAGAAGCTACTTCCAGCCACACAGCCCAAGGAGCTGGACAATTCTGCCAGCTTCCTGATGGGTACGGCAGATAAAAGGTTGTCCGAGTGAACACAGAAGGTGGAAGAAGGAAACGGTGCTGTGGTTCCTCATGTTTCCATAAATGTCTGGCCCTATGGTTGCTGTGCTACAGCCCCAATCCTCAGTGGAATGGTCTTTGGGCAGGTAAGCCTCACAACAGGATTAGTGTTGCTGGCTCCCTGACTTGGTCTCCACAGAATTCAGAACTGGGAGAAGCACAGGTCTGTTGCCTGAGCAGCCAGTCTATATATAACATCTGGTTCAGATGCTGGAATGGACAAAGATGGGTTTAAACCAGATCATACGCATGAGTGCACCTAGAAACTGCAAAATACAAACACAATGTCCCTAGACTGCAGGCATGTCCTAAGTCACCCAAAGTCATCAGAGCCTTCCCACTGAGAAGTAAAAGGCTAAGGCTGTTGGAGCCATATAGGTCTCAGTCAGATTTAGCGAAGCCTGGTGATTTTGTGTAGGACAATTACCTAAACCTGCTTTCTCATCTGTCAAACAGGACTGGACTCCACACCCACGTACACTTGAGATAAGTGTGGTAGAAGTTTAGTGAACTTAGTATGCAGTTCACCTAAGTATCTGGCAGCACATAAGGAAGAGCTAGGCGTCCCTTGAACGTGAATAAAATGATATGCCCTGTGGAAGGGGTGTGGCTAAGAAACAGCCCAAGCCGCGCTGCGAGAAGCCGCCTCGCTGGATATCTTGAGAAATCTTGTGGGCCCTCAAGAGAGCCAAGGATCGTGAGATGATGCAATATATAAGCCTGAGAGCTGCATGCGGTGCCCTCTTCCTCCTGCCCGCACGGACTGAGGAAACACGCTGGAGAAGTGCACCGCAAGGAATGCCATTAACAGAATTTAGGCTGCAATAGCTTAGGCACATCCCACAGGCCATCCTAAGAAGGCTGGCAGGAAATGCTTAGCATAAACCCTGCTGAGAGAGAGTTCTTTAATAACTGGACATTAAAGGTGTCCATCTCGGGACACTGACCCCCTCGGAGCTCTGAGAGATCACCTGGTTTCCTCAGTTCTGAAAGGCCAAGCAAAGATTTTCCTTCTCTATACTCCTAAACCTTCCGGGGACCTTAGTCCCCAATGTCTGAGCCGCTCCTTTCTGCATGGGTTTCTGGTCAACTGCAGAACCTAGCTACCAGTTCTCATACAACCTTCCAGGTGGTCTGTGACAGTTGGGAACACAGAGTGAGATGAGAAAGGGCCAGGATCAGTCTTTCAAAGAGGGTCCCTGAGTCTAAACCTGCCAGACTGGCCTGCCGGAGCAAGAGCTAGCTATTCCTTGGGCTGTTTTTACTTGGTACCCTTATTGTCATTGGGGCAGAACACTGACTCAAGGCATTTCCTCTATATACTTTTGCAATTATATTCACAAGCTACATAAAGCCACGCAGCTCCTTGCAGCAGCAGTACACCTAATGCCAAAACTCTTTCTCCCCCCCAGGCATCAGAATCTCCTGGAGGACTAACTGGAACACAGATTCAGAGTCTGGACAGAACCTGATAATCAGCATTTCTAATATGTCTGAGAGGTGGGCACTAAGAGTGTGGGACTGTCGGTGTGAGAGTTATCCGCTTAACCCACTAGTTTTGAGCCCTATCACACCTTAGATTTACCTATACATAATGTTTTTAAAAGATGTATTTACTTTTATTTTTATGTGTATGAGTGTTTCGCCTGTGTGTATGTAGGTGCTTGGTGCCTGTGGAGTCCAGAAGAACGTGCCAGGTTCCCTGGGACTGGGGTTACTGATGGATGTGAGTGCTGCAAACCAACCTTGGGACTCTGCAAGAGCGTCAAGTGCTTTAACCGAGTCATCTCTCCAGACCAAAGTTGCCTATAATTTTTTAATAAATCCAAACATAACCACCAAAGGGTTAAATTCTATCAATATTATGTGGGGTCCTTTTTTGAGTTTCTGGGGGTCCCAGTGTGCAGGTGGAGTGATGAACTCTCTCACCTCCCTGAAGCTACTCACTGGTTCCCAGGCAAAAGAGTGAGAAGAGGTGTACCCCTCATTTTGCCTTCATTCAGCCAAGGTGAGGTAGAGGCTCAGCTGCTTCACTTCAGGCAGCAAACCCAGCTTGGAGATGCTGTCAAACAGCAGCCACAGAAAAGCAGCCCCACTGTCCACAATTCTGGGACACAGGCTTGGAGTATCACTGTGTTCAGGCAGATGTAATGCACATCTGCAGAGCCGATGCACTGGAACATCAGAGCGACTCCCTTCCAGCAGGTAACCCCATAAATTATGCTCACTGGCAATCAGAATAGGGAGCAGAATGATCCCTCCCTCTTCAGTGGAAGAGTGAGTGAGTGAGTGAGAGAGAGAGAGAGAGAGAGAGAGAGAGAAACAGGTTGTCCTAGTGGTCTCCCACCAATGAGGATGACAAGAGAGCACAGACAGGTAACCAAGTCAGACTAAATATAGACAGCAAGTACAGGTACCCTTCCCTGGTATACGTTTAGACAAGGGCTGAGCCTCCTCCCTGGACACGGAGAACTCTTTGAGAAGGTCCAAGCCTCAATAATGGTAACTCAGGGTCTCTTGAGAACCACAACTACAGAGAAAGATAAAAGAAGATTCCATCGACCCCAAAGCCTCCCGAAGTCACACACGACCCTGGTCACTCACCCACCCAGATCACAGCTCCTGCGCAGTCCTGAGTTCTACTTACTACAGGGCAGAGCAGCAACGTGGCTTCGGGAGTGACCTGGATGCTCTACCAGCACAGCCGAAGACTGAGGTGCCTGGGGACCGCTGTCACCCAGTCACCCCAGCAACATGTCTTCACTCAGTGACACCCATCTTCCCAGAGCCACACAGAGACCTGGGAAGAAGCCAAGGGGACAAAACAGAAGAGACCAGACTCAAAAGGAAGGTAGCGGTGAGGGGAAGTAATGGAATGGAGACTCACTGGGTCAAAGAACAACACAAGTAAGCCATTTTAACTGGGGATGCGGCAAGGAGACAGATGGGTGGATGTGGCGCACGCGAGGGCAGACACTGCAGCGGGAAGGGAAGGAGGACAGGGCTTCCTTCCCTCAGGAGACACTGAGAACCACGCAGCCCTTGCTGGAGGTGAGTTAGTGTCTCTATGATATCCATTAAAGAAAGAAGTATGTGGCAGGAGAGTGTGAAGCTCTTCAGGGAAGTGTGCAGGTTTTAAAGACATGACATTTAGATGAGGAAAACAGAAAACAACTTTTTTTTGGAGTCAGAGTCTCATGTAGTCCAGGCTGGCCTCAAACTGACTATGGAGCCAAGGCTGGCCTTGAACTCTTAATCCTCCTGCTACCACCGCCCATGTGTGAGGATAACAAACATGTACCACCACACCTAGCTTAGAAAAATGCCTATTAAATACCTCAAAAAGCTCCCACTTTCCCAGATGTCCCAAGGGTCCTCTGAGCATGATTTGCGTTTTGTTCAGAGGATTTTCAAGTCCTTCTCAGGCTTATAATTCAATGAGACAAGAGTTATGGAGACTTTAGAAAGAAATGGCAAGATCAAAGGAAAGGAAGAAAATGAAGTTCACATTTAAAAACAACTTATAGCCAGGTATGGAGGCTCACACCTTTAATCCCAGCACTTGGGAGGCAGAGGCAGGTGGATCTCTGTGAGTTCGAGGCTAGCCTGGCCTACAAAGTGAGTCCAGGACAGCCAGGGCTCTGTTACATGGAGAAACCCTGTCTCGAAAAACTAAATACAAACAAACAAACAAACAAACTTATGGTCTAAAATTTTCTAGAGTTTTCTTTCCTTATGAGAAACATGCTTTGTTTACTTGGACAAGTGATACATCACATCTTAACCAGACCAGAGGGGACAAAATGCAGCAAGATTGAAGAATGTCCTAACAACAGGACAAAATGTAATGGAACAGATGGGTGATTCCTGACTAGGCAACAACAGTCATTACTGGGATAGTCCTTTAAAATAACAACAATCATCAATAATTTGGAGAGGTTATTTGAAGTGTATTTTTAGAAATCAATTATTTCTAATAATTAGATTTCATTAATGAAAACAATTCCTTTTGTGGTGACACAGTAATTTTCACACTTAGGCGTCCTTTTAAAATGCCCACCAGCAAAACAATTAAAAACGGCTTATGTAATTTAACTGGCTGTTCTGAACTCCATCACCTCCTGGAGCACACATGATCCTAAGGATACGGCCTCGTCTGCACATCCCTTCCAAGGCAGCTGCTCAGACATTTCAGTGACAGGCGATCCACAGTGATCCAGCGCAGGACGCCCTTTCACGGCTGTTGATGTGAAGTTTTCCTCCTTTCGCTTGCTGGCATAACAAGCCCTGAAGTTCTCCCTGCATCCCTGGAACAAACCCGCCTGTCTGCCCTGCCTTTCCCTCCCCTTGCCCTTCCAGTAGGGCAAGATGAGGAATTTCTTACCCTGGCCTGGGGGTGCTGGCTCACACCTGCAGTACGTGGAATTAGACCATTTATATGTTCTGCTGCTCCCTGGGTCGACTTTTTATGATTTATTTTGTTGTGGTAAATTATACCCAACATAAGCATTTATCATTCTCCCTAATTTCAAGTGTAAAATTCAAAGGCGCCAAATCCATTCACTGTGTTGTACAATCACAATGATCATTCGCGTGCTGACTGGTTTTCAGCCTACATGCTTCTTTATTTCCAGTCTTTCCCTACTGCAGAGGCTAGAATTTCCAGGGTCCTGTGGGATGGGAGGGGTAGGAGCAGATGTTCCTGTCTTCTTCTTTATCTCAGAAGGAAAGTGTTTCCTTTCTCACCATGATGCCAACAGGAGGGTTCATTTTGTTGTTGTGTTATTTTGTTTTCTGAAGATGTCCTTTTCCATACCTAGAAAACTCTTGGTTTCTGAATTGCTGAGAATTCTTACTACACATAGGTATGAAATGTTGTCAAATGAGTTTTCTTTTTAAGAAAGATTTCATAAAGAAAAAAAAACAAAAAAACAAAAAAAACCAAAAAAAACCAAAAAAAAAACAAAAACAAAAACAAAAAAAGAAAGATTTCATTTATTTTTTACATGTATGAGTGCTGTGCCTGACTGCATGTATGTATATATACCATGTGCATGTCTGAATATTTTCTGTGTACTGCATGTACCCAGTGCCTATGGAGGCCAGAAGAGAGCATTACATCATCTGGAATTGGAGTTACAGACAGTTGTGAGTCACCACGTGAGTGCTGGGAACTGAACCCACGTTCTCCGGAAGCATAACAAGTGTTCTCAAGCGCTGGGCCATGTCTCCAGCCCATCTGCTCTGATGCTCATTAAGTCCTTCATCAGCATCCTTTAGAAACTGGCTCCAGGACCTCCAAGGATATTAAATGCTGCAGATACTTAAGCCAAATACATAAAATGCATACGAGCTCCACACCCCTCTGCTGCACTTCAAACTGCCTCTAGACTATTTACAAAAGCAACTGAAGAAAACGCAGACGGCTTGTAAACAGTGCTGTGCTGTTAATGGTACAAATAGAAAGTTGTACTCAGTACATATTACAAATATAATTTCTTTTGTTGTTGTATTTTGAGACAGCATCGAACTGTGTAACACTGGCTGATCTGGAACTCACTATATAAACCAAGCTGGCCTTGAACTTGTAGAGATCTGCCTGCCCCTGCTCCCAAAGTACTGGAATTAAAGGCATGTGTCACCATAGCCAGCTTCAATTTCTTTTTGACAGTTCTCATTCCCTCCCTCCCTCCCTCCCTCCCTCCCCCCCCCCTCCCCCCCCCCCCCCCTCTCTCTCTCTCTCTCTCTCTCTCTCTCTCTCTCTCCTTTTTGTTTTTTAAGACAGAGTTTCTCTGAGTAACAACCCTGGCTGTCCTGGACTTGCTCTGTAAACCAGGCTCACCTTGAACTCACAGAGATCCACTTGCCTCTGCCTCCAAGTGCTGGGATTAAAGGAGTGTGCCACTACACCCGGCTTCCCTCCACCTCTTGAACTTTTTAAAAATAAATGAAGATGGCACATGTTTTCAAGTCTTATCTACAGATGAAGATAATGTATAGTCTTGAATAGAGCTTCCATCTTCAGTTGGCTGAATCCACAGATGTGGATCCTGAGAATAGTAGAGACAACTGTACAGTTTCTCTTTCTTAGTCTGTTATGAACCAAATGTCTGGATCTCCCCCCAGAATTCAGATGCTAAAGCTCTAGCCCTGAGTCCAATAGTGTCTGCAGACAAGGCCTTTTGGGAGGTGATTAGTGATAATTAATATTAATTCAGGGGCCTTCTAGAATGATAACTATCAGCAGCCTTTGAAGGAGGAGGGATCACACTCCCCCTCTGCTCTGAGCGTGTGAGGATAGAAAGTGGCATCAAGCACCAGAAGGAACCCTCACCAGGAACTACATCCATCGCACTTTCACCTTCATTTTCACCTTCACATCTCCCTCCACTGTGAGAAACAACTGCCGCTTGTTTCAACAGTGCATGCGTGCCCTGAACTAGAACACCTGGGGATGTGTAGCACATACAGCCATTAAACAAGCCTTGCAAGCTTGAAGGGAATTTCTCTTGATCCCTGTATATGATTCTTTTTCCATATTGTTGCATCAATAGAAACAGGGGCTAAAAACTGGCCAGGCTTAACTGCTGCCCTAAATCACTGACTGAGACCAGCCTAAAACATACAACAGCTAAGCCAGCTGGAAGCAATAGGCCCTGGGAAGGAATTTCAGTCTCTAAACATGCGCCTCGATGTATTTTCTGAAATCGAAGTCATTACAGATTAAAGGAATGAAGAGAGGACAAAGAAAGACTCTGAGGACTCAGCAGTAATCCCCCTGTGCTGGTTCTTCGGGCCAGAGGCCCCCAGGGCAGCTCATATGCTGACGAGGCAGCTTTCCTTCATGGCATCTTTGCGGTCTAACACCCACCAACCACTAGCTGGCAGACCACTGCTTTGGGAATATTACAATGTACTAATGATTGGCTTGCTTTTGTTCAGAAAGGTACAAGTATTAGGGAGGACTTTAAAATTCAGACCCTCAAACTAAGCCACAACATGTAACATAACACGTAGAGTAGTCATGACCCATCAGCCACGTAAACAAAATGACTCAGCAGGTAAAGGGGCCCACCATGCACCTTGGCAACCTGAGTAGACCCCTAAAAGGGTGGAAGAAGGCCGACTCTGTAAAGTTGTCTTCTGACCTTCACATGCATGCTGTGACACCCATCACTGCCCCCCACATCATGCACATGCACATGAAAAATAAATAAACCATTTAAAGGCCTATTAATCTGTATGTCTGAGAGTTTAGGACCTAGGACCTACACAATTTAGGGAATTTCATGGTACTTTATGTGGCTTACCGAACACTTAGATGTGTACATGGAGGCTTTCTATATGTCTTCTGAGACAACAGAACACCAGCAGCACTGAGTAAACACAATGGAGGGTGATACATGGCTTCCTACAGACACCCAGGCAGTAGCTGATATCTCCGAGCCAGTATCTCAGAGTTGGAGTAAACAAGGTCACCTGAGCATCACTTAAGGAAGGCCTACAACTGAGGATGCGAAGCCCAGAAAAGCCAGAGAACATGCCCACAAATTCCCTATAGCAAGGGAAGAGCAGTGGAGAGACCAGTGACTAAATTCTGGATTCCACAGGAACAGCTGCCTTTGCTTCACCTTCACTCTAGGAGGCTCGGGTCCAGGTGGGGTCCATGCCTAAGTCCTGAGGCTTGTTCTCCTCAGTCACGGTACAGCTCCTCAAAGGCCCAGGCAGAGGTAAGAGTTAAGTTAGTGCTTATGACCAGATACTTCTCTAGGCTTTTTCCCACAGGCAAGCCACATAAGAATTCACAGCACATATTGCATTTCCATATGGAACATTTGAATGATTACATTCAGAATATCAGTATTCCATATTTACCAAGCTCCAAAGACACTGTAATCCTATGCCCCACACAAGAGACGTTCCTAGAGCAGTGTGTATTCTCCCCCTGAATGCTTGGGAACACCGCTAACCCAGGCCACATCCCAGACAGTTACATCAAGAGGCTCTTGAAGCACATGTGGCATTATTATTATTATTATTTTTTTTTTTTTGGTTTTTCGAGACAGGGTTTCTCTGAATATCTCTGGCTGTCCTGGACTCGCTTTGTAGACCAGGCTGGCCTCGAACTCACAAAGATCCGCCTGCCTCTGCCTCCCAAGTGCTGGGATTACAGGCGTGCGCCACCACCGCCCAGCTGGCATTATTATTTTTTAAGGCTGTCCAAATGTTCCTCCCTGAGGTCAACACTGAGAACCACTGACCCAAATGAACTGCTTAGGACAACGAACTCCAGTGGGGATGTGGTCACCATGGTGATCATAACTATTGTTAAACTGTCTCCCAGATCTGCCTGGATTAGCTCACTTCATCATCAAAAGGAACCTATGGCCACTTCACACCCAGAAAGTGAAGGCTTGAGAAAGTTAGTAAGCTGGCCAGGCTTACAGAGAAGGCGCCGTGATTGATTCCCTCCACTCTTAATAGAAATCAAGAAAGACTTTAAAATGGGTAAGAAATTCAAAGAGACAGGAAGTAGAATGGTGGTCAGTAGGGACTCTGGGAAGGGACAGAGGAGCTAGTCTCCGACACTGAGTTTGTGTGTGGAGAGATGGAAAAGTTTTGGAGATAGACAAAAAGTGGGTAGACCTCACAGCCATGGAGTGTGTGTTGGGACACAAGTGAGACGGAAAGCTACACATTATGAATAGCTTGAACAAAGTCAATGAGCCAGAGGTGAGTTACGGGTCCCACCACAAGGCACGGTGTGACTCTGGGTTATCGCCAAGCCCTCCACTGATGGCAATACACTTTGAAGAGCCTGTGATATACCACAGGCACATTTTCACTTCACTGATAACCTACATATTTGAAAATTTTCCACTTATTGTTTGAACTAGTAGTAACATCTCAATGGTTTCACCACTAAATAAAATTTTAACATTGTATTATAATTACTGCTCAGAACTACCACCGTAAGTCAGTTTTCCCAGTGATTTCTGATGATAACCCATACAAGACTAAGTTTTTCCACTTGAGATTTTCTTTCCATTGACAATGCCTGGAGCTGTTGCAAAGCAGGCATTTGAGGGCTTCGGCACAGCAGACGACCACTTGCTGGCTCTGAACAAGACCGTGGGGCTAATGCCCAGCCCCTCCCATAAGATATCTTATTTAGCTTGGCATGTAAGTGTATGCCCTCAATGCCCTATATTTCCCCAGTGGAACATACTGCTCCACAGAGCACATGAGACTAAGTATGGCAACAGCCGGTGTGGGCCCCAGCCCACATCCCACATAGTCTCAGGAGGCACCGTTGCTTTCCAGTTGTAAATAAAAGGCAACGAAAGAGAAAGGAGATGTGGGATCACCATCCATTCCTCTCTCAGCCTACACCTCTGCTCTTCTAGTTCCCAGAGGAAATGCTAGGGACCCATACTGAAGTGAAGAGAAACAAATGTCAGAGAGCAGACTAACCATCCTAGCTCCAGGATGGTGAGGGGAGTTCAAACAGTGTGGGGAGGAGCCTTGGAAAGAGAGTCCAGTGTTCTCTCACAGAGTGTTTTGGTCACCAATGGCAAGGCACATTCAGCAATTGGCTCTGGCTGTGAAAATTACAAGGGCACACAGAGTCTGGGCCAGCAGTACCCCCTGGAGAAATTTACCCCACAAACATAAGCACACTATGCAATATGACCGGAACACAAAGTTAGTTAATGCAGCATAATTTGCAAAGGCAGATTAGCATAACCTACGTGCCCAACGCCCAATTACGGCTTTACTATACATTACTGAATAAACCATGCCTTGAATCCCAGCACTCCAGAGGCAGAGACAGGCAGATCTCTATGAGTTCCAGACCAGTCAAGGCTACACAGTGAGAACTTGTCTCAAAAAGACAGAACAAACAAACAAAAAAAATTTTTAAGGGGGATCTGGAGGCTGGAGAGATGGCTCAGTGGTTAAGAGCACTGTTTGTTCTTCCAGGGGACCCAGGTTCAACTCCCAGCCACAAGACAGCTCACAACTCTCTGGAACTCCAGTTCCAGAGGATCTGGCATCCTTATACATACATACATGCAGACAAAACATCAATGCGCATAAAAATAAACAATTCTTAAAAGGAAGGGAGGAAGAGGGGTGGAAGAAGAGGAAATGTATAACATCCCACAATTTGTGTAAAAGGGAAAATGTATACAGTCGCATCTGTTTGAGGAGGGAAATTGTAAAAAACAAGTAACACAGGGAGGGACACTCTGGTGAGAGACAGCACAGCACGAAGACTAGTCAGTTTGTCAGGGTGCCTCTGCATTAGATCATTACCTATTCAGAGACAGAGGTAATTCATTTTTTGGTGTGGAGGAGGAGTGGTACTGGGGATTGAATTTAGGGTCACATGCATGTAAATGTTCTTCAAATGAGCTCCCCCTCATTTAAAAAATATTATAAATTTATTTTCTCCATATGAGTACTCTATCTGCATATAGATCTACAAGCCAGCAGAGGGCATAAAATCCCATTATAGATGATTATGAGCCACCATGTGGTTGCAGGGAATTGAACTTGGGACCCCTGGAAGAGCAGGCATTGCTCTTCACTGCTCAGCCGTCTCTCCAGCTTGCTTTTACTCTGTATTTTGAAATAAAGTCTTATTAGGGTGCCCAAACTAGCTTTGAACTTAGTCCAAGCTAGCTCTGAACTTGACACATTCCTGCTTCATTCAGTATTCTCAGTAGCTGGGATCACAGGCCTACAATACCAGGTACAGCTTAAAAAAAAAAAAAAATCCTTTTCAGGGTGGTTTTTACCAAGCCTGATAACCTGAGTTCGTTCCCTGGAGGCTACATGGAGAGAACTCCTGAAAGTTGCCCTCTGATCTCTACTCATACACATGCAGCCTGTGCACACGTACACACACATACGTCATACATATATAGGCAGATATATACGAAAAATAAATTTTTTAAAATCCTCTTTACATACATCCATGGAGTTCTAAAAGTATGCTATACATAACAAATTTTCTCAAGTGAAAGATTTCACCTAACCAGCAACCTTGTAGCCATGTAGGACATTTTCCACTGTCCACCTCCAACCCCACCCCTGGGGACCAGAACGTCAAGAAAATGATTATAAGCCAACAGGCTGGCAAACTCCAGTTCTGTTGGAAATAAGAAGTTCTGTTGCTTCCTATGATGAAGCAAAAAGCCACAAACTGAAATGGACCAGAGTCCCACCTGGAAAAGGTGCCTTGTAGGGGTTGATAGATTAATATAAGTTAGATTTAGTGAATATCTAGGTTTCTGATACAGTCTCTTAATTTGGGGAATGAAGATCAACTTCACTGTGAGCAATTAGCTTATCAGCTTATGGATGAAGTCACATGAAACAAGGGGAGTCTCTATGGACTGAAAAACGAGGTTGAAGATGGTGAAACAAGGCAAGACTTTATGACCTGGCATTGTTTCCACTGTTAAAGGGGCAGAGCCCAAATTAAACTGAAGCAGGTGGAACAAAGAGCAATCCTATTTAAGGACAAGTGGATGAGCCCAGAGAGCTGCGTGCTAAGGGCCCCCAAAACGAGAGAGCTCTGAGAGTACTGCTGGAGAAAGTGCTGGTAGACCAATGGCCAGATCTCCCTGAGGCAGAAAGAAGCTGGTGAGCAGAGAAAGCCTCAGCAAGACAGCAAAAGGCCAAAGACTAAACCCTGTGGCTCAGCTTTTGCCTAGAGGGGTTTTACCTGTCCGAACAGCGGCCTGAACAGAACTATGGCCAGCTTTAAAGACTGAAGCAGAGTGGCAGAGTTGCTGATACGAAGGAAATAAGTTGGCCTACAGATGGCTGAGGTCTCCCAGAGAGAAGAAAGCCTCAAGCCTTATTTAAGGTGAGACTTTGATAGCCAATTTACCCTGACGAACCTGCGTCTGAGATGTTCCAGAATAAGGACTGCTAAGTGCATTAAAGGGTCTACCCCAGAGACTGTGTTCCTGACGACTGAGGACCTGCCCCAAAGACTGTATCCTTAGAAAAATAGTTGTAATAGTTATCAATAGGTTTAGTGGTCAGGTCTTAGGGGTTGTAGGCATTTATAGGAATAGTAGTAAGTAAGTGTATTTGTTATCAGTAAGTGTATTTGTTAATAAATACGTGTTTAATAATTAAAAAGTATGGTATCAGTGCCTTCATACTAGAGTGACCATGCAGGTCTGTAAGTCAGGCACAGTTTGGTTTACATGCTGTGTGCCTCTTCAGTTACTAATAGAAACAAACCTACAGTAGTCAGTTTTCTGTTACTATAACATATACCTCAGATAATCAACTTATAAAAAAAAAAAAAGATGGGTTTTGGCTCATGGTTTTAAAAGATTCCAGTCTAAGATTAGAGGAGGCCATTGGGTAGTAAGAAAGTTCATTATGGCAAAAAAGCCTGAAAGAGCAAAACCATTTGTCTCATGGCCAGTGAACAAAGATAAGCCCCACTATCCCCCTTTGGGGCATGTTACCAATGATTTGAGACTTCCTAGTAGGCTCCACTGCGTAAGCTAAAGTTAAGGTTTAAGATTTAATTATTGTACTTAAGAGATCTATAAAACAAAATGCCCCTAATCTATACGTTTCACTTGCCCAAAGACAGATAAACTTCCTGGAATGCTGGGAGCTATTGTTGATGCAACATAATAAGCCACATGTTTTACAACTGTAAACAAGGTTGGTTGTCCCAACTGCACAGGATGCACTTGATATCTCTCTCTCTCCCTCCCTCCCTCCCTCTCTCTCTCTCCCTCCCTCCCTCTCCCTCCCTCTCCCTCCTTCTCTCTCCCTCTCCCTCTCCTCCCTCCCACACACGTAGGTGGGAGGTACATAGGCAGGAAGTATGTCAGGATTATGCTTGCCTCCAATTAACTGAAGATGGAAAGTACGTAGTCTTGTGAGTTTTGCCTTTATAAGCATCAGACTAATGTAATTTGTGGTCATTCTCTAGGAATTCTGGGTATGGGTCTGACCACTATCCATTGCCTTGGCCGGTATTTAATAAAGCTTGCTTCAAATTTGGCTCAAAATTTGTAGTAGTTGTCTTCTTCTCCCCTGGTGGGATTAACACCCTCTTCATAGTGCTACTACCAGAGACCAAATCTGTGTAGCATGGGTTTTGAGGGGACTTACACAAACGATGACAAAGACCTTCATTCTCAGAGGTGTCCCTGCTTTGAGTGACAAATAGCATGCCACTCATCCACAGGCACTCGTTTCCTACAAAGCACAGACTCTCGTCCAGAAAATGGGGTGTACACCCTATGCCTCCCAAAGCCCAGACCCTAGTCATCATCCTGAGTCATTCCTTTCCCATCTAGATGTCTCTACTCTGACCCCACTCTGTCATGCTAAAGTCCCATGTGCCTGTGAGCCTTTGCGGATGTGAAAGATCTATGGCGACATCATAGAGTAGGTTGGGCTGTTAACACTTATATGAAGGCAGTATTTGTCCTGGTAGCCTAAATCACAGAGAAAAACCTATATGAAAACAGAGGAGGGGTTGGGTGTCACCCTTGCAAGACAAAGACCACCAACTGCCAGCAGCAAGGAGAAGCAGGAACAGTTCACCCCAAGTTCAGACAGCACAGCCTGCAACAGCTCAACCTCACACTTCAGCAGTAAAACTGTAAGACAGGCATTTCCCTTGTCCGGTGCCCCTGTCCTTGGGAGATTGTTGGAGCAGCTATGGGAAGCCTGTACAGTTTGTCTCTTTACCCACTGATCCTTGTTCCCAAAATCTTTCTGCTAAGTTAGTGTGGCTCTTTAGTGGGATCTTTATAATTTTAGCAGATACCTCTTTTGCTCCAGGGATCCTCTAGGAATTTGCTCAGCTCAGTAGAGATCTCCAATGCTGGAAGAGACATCCAAGTATGCACACCGCAGCATACCATGCAGAACAGCCAATAATCGCTCTCCATAGGAGGCAACTGCTCAAATGGTTCCAGTTTAACCACTTAATGGAAGATACAGAACTATTTCACCAAACAATTAGATCTACACAGTAAAGCTCTTAGCCCATAAAGGGTCACTACGCTGAGTATGGGCCCATTTACATTTTTAAGTGATTTAAACCTGCTTTTACATGCATAAATATTTTTTTTTTTTTTGGTTTTTTGAGACAGGGTTTCTCTGAATATCTCTGGCTGTCCTGGACTCGCTTTGTAGACCAGGCTGGCCTCGAACTCACAAAGATCCGCCTGCCTCTGCCTCCCAAGTGCTGGGATTAAAGGCGTGCGCCACCACCGCCCGGCTTCATGCATAAATATTTTTGAAAACACACAAAAATATTTCCTGGTCTTGGGAGCAGAACTCCAGGACAGGAAGATTATTCAGGGAAGAAAGGTAGGAAAGAGGGAAAGGAGCTGCTTATCACACACTGGACATCATTCTCAGTGTTTTCTGTGGACTCCTCTTCCTCTTTCCTTTAGCCCCAGGGTCTGTGTACTGTTGTTACAGACAACAGGAGATACAGATATAGTGCATTGTTATTACGTACATGAGAGTAAGCCACTGGCAGGGGTCACATGGGTATAACTAGGGGCAAGGACCAAAGCCCAGGCAGCTAGCTACTCCAGGGCTGGCATCTAGTCTCTGACTTGATTTCATATCATTCGCAAATGTCATCTTGTAGTGAAGACACACAAACAGGTAACTATAGAGCCTCTTTAAAAAGCTCTGTATGACCACGGTGGAAATCAGTCTGGCGATATCTTAGAAAACTAGGAATAGCTCTACCTCAAGACCCAGCCATACCACTCCTGGGTATACACCCAAATGATTCCTCACCAAACCACAAGGACATCTCTTCAACTACATTTATAGCAGCTTTATTTGTAATAGCTAGAAACTGGAAACAACCCAGATGTAAATCAACCATCGAAATGAATGGATTAAAAAACAAAACCAAAAACTGGCACATTTACACAATGGAATACTACTGAGCCATCAGAAACAAGGAAACCATGCAATTTGCAGCCAAATTGATGGAACTAGAGAAGCTCATCCTGAGTGAGCTAACCCAGACTCAGAAGGATGCACATGGCATCTATTCACTTACAACTGGATTTTAGCCATATAGTACAGGATAACTATCGTACAACCAACTGATTAACAGGAACAGGAACACGGACTTTGATACCTGTTAGTGGGACACTTTGCACTCACTAATAGAGCTGCCATGTAGGTCCCCAGTGCAAGAGGAAGCTCTTAGCCCTCACATGACTGCTAAACTGAGGGGGGCTGATATGTAGGGGCACCTCACACCAGAGGAGTAGGATAGGTGGGAGAGGGTGGGAGGGTGGGACCAGGAGGGGTAGAGGGAGGGGACTGTGATGGAGATGTAATTTCTTGAAGTAATAAACATAAAAAAATAAAGTTTTTTAAAAAAAAGCAGCTCTGGTCAGTTGCCCCTCCCCCTCAGCACACTGGGATAACTCTCTGTACACAGACAGCCTCCTGAGTTCTACTTCTTGTTTTGTTTGGTTGAGACTAATTATGAAGCTCAGAATGACCTTGACTCGATTTTTTTTTTTTTTTTTTTGAGACAGGTTTCTCCATGTAGCCTGAGCTATAGACCAGGTTGGCCTCAAACTCAGAGATCCACCTGCCTCTGCCTCTGCCTCTGAGTGCTGGGATTAAAGGTGTGTACCACCACCACCCAGCTAGATTTTTTTCTTATACGATATATTCTGATCACAATTTCACCTCCCTCATCTCCTCCCACTTCCTCCTCATTAGTCCACCCTTGTTTTTCTCTCTATAAAACAAACCAAAACAAAAACAAAACAAAACAAAAAAACACAGAATAGGACAAAACAGAGAAAAAGCAAAAACAAAAAGCATGAAAAGCAAATATGCACACTGAGAACATGCACACACAAAGTTCATAAAACAACACAAAATCAGACACCATAATATATAAGAAAGAGACTGGTAAGGTTGAAAAAAAATGCCCCAGTTTCATGAGACAGAAAAAAATCTTCAAACATAACATTGAGTTTTTTTTTTTTTTTTTCAGTTGGCCATCTCCTGCTGGGCATGGGACCTGCCTTTAAGTGTGGTTTGTGTTCCCAGTTAGACTACATTGGAGAAAACCAATGTTTCTTTCGTGTGGTTGTCAGTTGGAGCTAGCTCCTGGGTTAGAAATGGTAGATAGTGTCAAGTTCCCTTTCAGTGCTGAGACCCCATCTGGCTTATCCACTCAGGCCCTGAGCTGCTACCACAGTCTCTGTGAGCTCACATGTGCATCAGTCCTGCTGTGTTTAGAAGGTCTGTTTCCTTGACGTCTTCCACCCCTTCTGGTACTTACACTCCTTCTGCCTCCTCTTCTACTGGGTTCCCTGAGCCCTGAGGGGAGGGATTTAGGGGAGACAACCCCATTTAGGACTGAATGTTCCAAGGTCTCTCATTCTCTGCCCCTCTTAATTGTGGAACCCCTCATCTTCTTGTTGCCACCTTCCAAGTCCTGGGGCTACAGGTGTGCGCAGCTTACACACAGCTGGTTTCTGTTTCTTAGTCATCTAATCCCTATTCTATTAAATGGAAACTTGATAAATGTTAATTTTGTGAATGAAGTTAATTTTTCTTTTTTTTTTAAAGATTATTTATTTATTGTGTATACATTGTTCTGCCTGCATGTACGCATTCACTCCAGAAGAGGGCACCAGATCTCATTGTAGATGGTTGTGAGCCACCATGTGGTTGCTGGGAATTGAACTCAGGACCTTTGGAAGAACAGCCAGTGTTCTTAACCTCTGAGCCATCTCTCCAGCCCTAATTTTTCTTCTTAATTGAAGTTTCACCAAATAACATCATCTGGATACTTTGAGAGGAAGTGAAAACCACAGCATCCCTAAAGGGGCTTCTTCTTCTTCTTCTTTTTTTTTTTTAAGGTTTTTCAGAGACAGGGTTTCTCTGTGTATCCTTGACTGTCCTGGACTCCCTTTGTAGACCAGGCTGTCCTTGAACTCACAGAGATCTGCCTGCTTCTGCCTCCCTAGTGCTGGGATTAAAGGCGTGCGCCCCCACGCCCAGCAAAAAGATTTATTTATTTAACGTATATGAGTGCTCTATCTGCATGTAAACCTGCAGGCCAGGTCGCATTGTGGAGCCACCATGTAGTTGCTGAGAATTGAACTCAGGACCTCTGGAAGGACAGACAATGCTTTTATCCACTGTGCAATCTCTCCAGCCAAGAGGGGCTTTAAACTCCAAAGAAAGCTATCCTACAATTCCTCATAGCTTTTAACACTAAGCCTATATCGTCCATACTTAGCATCAGGAGCAATGCAGAGGATTTATCCAGGCAACAAAATACCTGCCAATGTTAAGCTAATAAAACTAAGCTTCAAGTGAAGATATTCCTTACATGAGGTGACTCTGGAGAGAATATGATCATTTATAAAACCAAGGCTTTCTCAAAAGAAAACCCCACCTTTCTGTTTTCAAAAAGCATCTCCTAAAACAGTACAGGCAACTGGAAAGACATTAAAAATTAATTCAGGAGGGAGGATGAGTGGCCAGCCCACTAAGGCTGGAAAGTGGAGGGACAATGGGAGTAAAAAAAAAAACAAAAACCCAGAATGGCTATGGAATGGCAAACAGGGTTGCTACTCACTACAAAAAAGACCCTGAGAAGAGTAACAGGCTCCAGATGGGGACATGAAGGTTCAGCCTGAAGCATTTAAAGCAAGACCATGTGCACAAAAATGGCCATGAAGGCAGCTGCAAGGTCAAGGCCAATCAGAGCCTGTGAGTTTTGGGTCAGTCAGGGCTACACTGTGAGACCTTGTTTCAAAATAGAGAGAAAAGAGTTCCAGGTGCTCATAGGGGAACTGAGGATTCAGGGTTTAATGAGAACATAGTTTCATCTGGAAAGGTGAAAAAAAGTCTGGCAGTGAATAGTGGCAACAGCTGGGCCACAGTATGAATAGGTATAGGGCCACCAAAACGCACACCTACAAACGTAGATGCAAATCTGTTCTGCCATGGTAAGCACTGAAAACATGATTTATTTGACTTAATTTTAAAAATTGAACTGGTCAGTCAATTAGTATTACACATATATTCTAAGAATGTGGAACCAAGCAAGTAAGAAGGGAAACAGCTAGGTGATGCGAAAGAAAATTGTTTCTTAATGAGAAACAAGAGGGCTTCAAGAGAAACTTCAACAGTTTTAAAATTCCTTGTGTATAATGTTTGTTTTTGGTTTTTTGAGACAGGGTTTCTCTGCATAGCCCTGGCTGTCTTGGAACTTGCTTTGTAGACCAGGCTGGCCTTGAACTCACAGAAATTCACCTGCCTCTGCTTCCAAGTGCTGGGATCGAAGGTGTGTGCCACCACCACCATAGGTGTGCATAAATTTACTTTTTAAAGATATGTAAAAATGATCCGTGGTTTATGGTGACTTAACTTATGATTCTTCAACATGGATATAAAAGTAATGCACGTTCACCAGAGACCATTTTGACTATTTCCTCCAAGGCTAGAAATATGCAGCATGGGACCCTCTGGACAAGCGATATGCTGGGCAAGCAATAGTGAGCCATAACTCACATCAGCCACATGATCAGAAAGACAGCAGTGAGTGAGCTGGGCGTGGTGGCGCATGCCTTTAATCCCAGCACTCGGGAGGCAGAGGCAGGCGGATCTCTGTGAGTTCGAGGCCAGCCTGGTCTACAAAGAGAGTCCAGGACAGCCAGGGCTGTTAGAGAAACCCTGTCTCAAAAAACAAAAAAAAAAGAAACATAGCAGAGAATACCCCACGTACAGTACTACTGAGTACAGTACTACTGAGCTGAGATGTTCAGTGGGCTAGCTGTAGGAAATGGATTTCACCCTACAATATTTTCAAATTATGATGAGTTTTTCAGGACATAACTCCGCTGTAAGTCAAAGATTATCTGTATTTAAAAGTAAACAATGACTAGGCATGGTGGTTCATACTTGTAATCACAGTGCTTGGAAAGCTGGGGACAAGCGGGCTGCAGGTGTTCAAGGCTAGCCTAAGCTATAGTAATGAGACATCATCTCTTCAAACAAAGGATAAGATCTAGTAAGCACACTGGTGAAGAAGTTGGAAAGGGCCGCTAACATTCTGGTGGGAATGTGAAATTGTAAACCCAGTTTGAAAACAGGCACTGCATTTTTTTTACAATGTTTAATAGACTTATTATGTGACTCAGCAAATCTCTCTGATACTCACCCAACATATATGCAAACTCTGCCCACACAAAAGTGTGTATACAGATGTTCACAGCTTTGGCAGCCGTTTTCATGATAGCCCTAAACTAGAAGCAACCGGAAATGTCCATCAGCTGACAAAGTACAGTACAGCCCTCCTCCTTTATTCACCATCTCACCCCCTATAATAACTACTGTCAGGGGTCAATCACAATCTGAAACGGCAAATGGAAAATTCAAGAAATAAAGAATTCTGAAGACTGAAATTGCATACTGCTCGGGGCAACAATGAAAGCTCATGCTGTCCCACTGCATCCCACCAGGGACATGAATCACCACTCGGTCCACCTGCATCCCACCAGGGACATGAATCACCACTCCGTCCACCTGCATCCCACCAGGGACATGAATCACCACTCCGTCCACTGTATCCATGCTCTCCTCCCTTCCTGCCTGCAGCCCCTCATCCATCAGATGGACTGAGGGGGTGCTACAGTGCACGCGCTGAAGGTAGCCTTATTTAGCTCAATGGTCCCAATGCACAATGTTGATGCTGAAAACGTTATCCTAATTATACTACACATAGCGTGTGTGTGTCTTCTACTTCATTAATTGTGGCCATTCCCTTACTGAGCCTAATTTATATATTAGATTCTAGTATTTGTATCTGTACATAGGAGACAACACAGTATGTATGGGGCTTGGTAGTATGAGGCATCCACTGGGGATTCTGAAACATAGTTAATGGGGACTACTATGTATTACTTTTTATCAGCCGTAAAAAGGAACAAAGTACTCATTCACTGCAGCATGAATGACTCTTGATAACTCCATGCTACATGAAAGAAATCAGGACAGAAGACCAAATGCCATATGTCTAGTTAGGGTTTCTGTTGCTGTGACAAAACACTCTGACCAAAAAGCAGGATGGGGAGGAAAGGGGTTTTTTGGCTTACTTCCATATGGCTGTTCATTATCGAAGGAACCTAGGACAGGAACCTGGAGGCAGGAACTAATGCAGAGGCCATGGAGGAGTGCTGATTACTGGCTTGCTCCCCATGGCTTGCTCAATCTGCTTTCTTATAGAACCCAGGACCATCAGCCCAGGGATGGTACCACCCACGATGGGCTGGGCCCTCCCACATCAATCACTAATTAAGAAAATGTCCTACAGGCTTGCCCACAGCCCCATCCTGTGGAGGGACTTTCTCAATAAAGGCTCCCTCCTCTGATGACTCCAGCTTGTGTCAAGTTGGCATAAAACTAGCCAGAACACCTATAATTCCATTTCTATGTCATATCTAAGAAAGGAAAACTCACAAATAAAAAGCAGATTCATAGTCGTCGAGAGCTGGGGTGAGATTACAGAGATTGTAAATGGATGTATAATCTTTTACCTGATGATGGAAGTTTTCTAAGATTAGAATGTAGTTGTATTGGTATGCTTAGGATGCCATAACAGAAATTTAGTTCCCAAAAGGAAGTCCAAGATTAAGGCACAAACATAGGTGGGTCCTGGTGAATGCTTTCTCTAGCCTGCTGAGGACAACTTCTCACTGTGTGCTCAAAGAGCAGGAACTCAAATGCATATGAGTGACTGAGACTGACAGCTGACCAACTTCTTGCCCAGAACGTCAGAGAAAAAGAGTTAGACTCTGTGGTGTTTCTATATTCGAGGACACTAATCTCATCCTAAGGGGCTCATCCGATTTAATTACCCCTCAAATTCTGTCAACATATTCATGGAGGAGTACTCCAGTCCTACTAGTAGCAATGGATGAGGTCTATTTAAAAACGAAATGGCAGCCTATGTAGCAAATGCTTTGACTAAGTAACCGTTACTATAACAATACTGAAAAGTTGATATTTTTCCTGTATCACAGATATGGAAACTGAGGCTCAGGAAAGTTAAGTCAGTCACACAATTTGCAACAAAGAAGGGTCACATCCTAATTCAGATTTACCTGCGGCCTTTGATTGCTAGTCTCTTCTGGGCTGGCCACAGGAGGTGGGAGGTAAGGATTCTTATGCTAGGTTCAGGCTACACTCACAGATCTCTGGGGCTCCAGAGGCAACAGACAAGATTTTCTCTCTCAAGACCCAAATGTAATACAGAGACTGCATTTGAGTGACTGAGACTGACAGCTGCCCAACCCCTGGCCCAGAAAGTCAGAGATACTAACGGATGATGCCATGTGAAAAAATGAAACCACTATTTCCTTCTGTGCAGGCAGGAGGGCTTCGGACTTGGAGGCCAAGGACATTAGGTGCAATTCCACCTGGGCAGAAATGTCTTCGGTTTCCTCATCTCCAAAGTGAGGATGAGGAGAGAATATTTTCCAGGGGGCTTTAAGGTACTCACAGCAGCACTAGCAGCAGGAGGAGTTTGTATGTATCACCATTTCTTCAACTATGTAGGGCCTGATTGATTGATTGATTTTGGCTTATTTTGTGCTTTTTTTTTTTTGAGACAATCTGTGTAGCCCAGGTTGTTCTCAAAACTTATGATCCTCTCCGTCTCTAATGCTGGCACAACCATACCTGGCCAGGGCCCACCTTTCTTGAGGTTTTGCTACAAAACTACCTTCAACCAACTGTCCCCTGATCTGCCATTGTGTTATCTGTTGATGAGGGATGGATGAGCAATGTCTTGCAAAGCCTACATGAAAACAGAGCCTTGGAAGTAATGATAGTCATCTGGTCCAAGTTGTCAGATGGGACAGTGAGGCTACAATGGGGGCTTCCTGACCAAAGGCTGCACCATCTTGCTAGGAGGCCCGCCTAACATGATTACAAGTCCCTAACCCCCTGCTCACTGTTCAGTGAGTCTCCGTGTAAGAACTGCTCCAAAGAGGTATCTTGTCCACTGGCTACAAATGTGGGTGTGGGACAGTCATGTGTGATACTAAAGACTGTCAGATGCAAATTACGAACTCTATTTGAAAGATGACAATGAAAGCATCTTCAATGCTTTGTTTCTTCTCAAGGCTTCATCCCTTTACCAAAAGCTAGTTCTTTAAAAACTATGAACCAAACAACAGTTCTGCAGGCAACAAGAGGTAAGCTATTCACAGAGAATAGCTATGGCATTTTTCCTTGTTACCTTGGTAACTGCTACCTTGGCACCCTTGTTGATGAGCTGAACCACATTCTCTGCTTGGCCTTTGTATGCAGCTATGAGCAGGCGTTCTGAAAGCGCAGCGACCGCATCCTGCTGGCTCATGAATTAAGAGAGAAAGGAGTTCTCAGGAAAGCAGTAGATCAGTTCCGTCAGCTCCACATGCAACCTCTGGCTGGGGCTGGAGTCCACAGCGAAAGGTGCTCCGAATCATGGGGGAATGCCTTTGTTACTACTACTCCATCTTCAGGTCCTAGGGGGTCACAAAACAAAGCAGCTGTCAGCAGCAGCACTCAGCACAAGGACAGACAGACCACAGCTCTGCTGACATCAGGGTGCTCTTCTGGGTGCACAGAATGGGGGGAGAGGAGCTAAGGAGATAGGATGTCAAAAGCATACTTTCACAGTGTTTCAGAGTAGAAGACAGCAGAGTGTGCCAATCTCTCTACTTCCTCCCTCCTCAGGATCATTCTCCACAACATGGGCAGAACTGGGAGACTGTATTTCTACCCTTGGATAATACAAGGGTCGGGGGAGGGAAGGTGGGGCAAATGATGCAATTACATTTTAATTAATAATTTGTTTTGTTTTGGAGACTGGGTTTCTCTGTGTATCCCTGGCTGTTCTGGACTTACTTTGTAGACCAGGGTAGCCTTGAACTCACAGAGCTCCACCAGGCTCTGCCTCACGAGTGCTGGGACTAATGGCATGAGCCACCATGCCTGGCTAATTAATACTTTTTTAAAGCTTAAAAAGGGGGCAGGTGTCTAATATAATTCCCTAGACACCTCCTGGTCATATATATAACAACATGTACTGTGTATGATCAACTTTAGCTTTGTGGGCCAGGTTCCTATGAATCCCCCATGGCTAACATGCACTCAGAGACCTTGGTAAGCAAGGTGTTTCTTTGAGGAGACAACCCCCAGCAAGCATGATTTCCTTCATCCTTTACTTTCTGAAAATAGTGCAATAGCCTGAGTTTTGGGGCACAGGCCCAGGGCCAACTCTAACCCCAAACTGATGAAACAGTCCACCATGTGAAGAGAACTCAGCTCAGCCAGCTCTAGTGCTGCCAGCTTAGGGTCACCCCACCTATACCCCCTTGCTTAATGGGAGGAAAATGAATGGCCACTAAACTACTTAGGACAGAGCCTTACTCGGCAGTGGTTTGACGGTAGTAACTACAGTAAACTTAAGCTCCCCCTTTCATGAAAGGATCAAGATGACTAGAACTCTATAGACTCCACTCAAGTAGTGCTGGGAACAGCTTTAGAACAAACCAAGTCAGGGGTGCTGATTTCAGCTCTGAGGCAGGAGGAGGAGGAAGGAGTCTTTGTGTTTAAAACATGTATCTAAGTAGCCTTGGAGATGGCTCCGTTATAAGCACTTGCTGCAAAGTCTGAAGATCTGAGCTCAGTACCCACATGATGCAAGAGGAGAATGAACAGCAAACTGACATCTACATGGGTACCATACTGCACACACACACACGCACGCGCGCGCGCACACACAGGAAAAACCACTCTTCAAACCAACATCGGATCACGTTTTGGTGTTCAAGAACATATGGGCATCTTTCACAGTTGCTTCCAGAAACTCAATGATCATTTCAACCTCAGGTCATGTGGCCAACAACCCTGGGAGGCTGGGTTAGAGCCTCATCTTACAGAACAGATGCCGGCCACCTCTTCTCCACTCCTACAGCAGTAGGGAGTAGAAATGGCATTTCATTATAGGAAATCTAGCCAGATGCAAATGCTGTAATTTTAGAAAGATAATTCTTACTAACCCCCAATCTCCTTATTATCAGATTTCATATTGTTCTCCATTGTCCCAAATACCGGTAAAAGATAATACGGAAAGAGAAAAAGGAACCCTGGCAAGACCAGTCTGCTCTTGCTCACCAGGTTATCAGAGGCACATGGTCCCAGCTAGTCAGCCCTGAGATGTGTGCATTTCCCTTCCTGTGCTTGGCATGGAGCCCAGGGACTTTCACGTGCCAGGCAAGTGTGCTACCACAAGTTACATTCCCAGCCCAATGAAAGAACATAATCAAGACTCAAAGCAGTGAGAGAAACAGCTAGAAATGCCTTTGGAAGGGTCCAAAGCCACATAGACTACATTTGGGGCCTTATCTATGGACCCCTCACTCACTGACACACACACACACACACACACACACACACAGGAAAGAGACTTGTCTTTATCAACATAGGGTGTATTGTTTCTTCTTATGCAGGTGGGCTGTTTTCCATTCACACAAGTTGTACTGATTTGGTGCTCTTTCAGCTCAAAAACTGCAAAATCACTCTGTGCCAAATGCAGGAAAATACGTAGCACTAGCCACCAGTTCCCAAAAGATCTCCCTCCCCTTTCCAAGTCCTTCCATTTATCTACCCATTTGCTATCTCTGTGCACTTGACTTTATCTTTACCCTTCCAGAACCTTTCCTCTCGCTGCACCTGTACTGTCACTAGCCCCATACCCACAGCGATCCAGCCCCCCTAGCAACAGACACAAGGTCCAACCAGCTTCTGGAAAATCGATTGCCACTCCCCCATGCAACAGATGCAGCCTCTCAGATAAAGAGACTAAAGCCAGAAGTTCTTATGGTTACAGCTGCAGGCTGAGATAGCTTCATTTGGATAATTACCAGGTAAACAGCCCTTTGCACATCCAGCCACCCACCACAATTTTCTTAAACATAAAAACACCCACTGGTGAGAAAATACTCCTCAAGTAGCAATGCCATTTTATTTTTTGCTTTTCTGGTGCAGCCACATAGGAACCCTCTTTACCTTCCCCCACGATACAACTCAAAAACCTGCAGGACAACAGATCTTGATATGCCCCGTCACCTCCAGCATGTTTGCACAGAAAACCGCCTGCAAGGTAAGCAGCAGTAACTGCAGCCCAGGTCATCAGCTAATTGCAGCTAACACCGTCTACTCACACTTGGACATCTCAAAGTCATTCTTGATTTCAGTGCCGGGGATCACCTTGCTGTTAGGACCTACACCAGCAGATGCTTCACACAAAGGGTGGGTGCACACATCCCAGATATCTCCTCTGCTTCCTGTTTCCCCTCACGACCTCACTTGGAGTGAAGGAATACTCTGCTCCCTGTCTGGGAACCAGCAAACTAGGCCAGTTGGAGGCAGGCAGGAATAGAGAGGGACAGAGAACCCCCGAGAGAGGGAAAGGAAACATAAGGGTGTGACCAGTCTGCAGGCTATGAGTTAGACTTCACTGCTAACCTGTTGGGTGCCCTGGCTGTCATGGCTTTTGCCTGTCATTAAATCTGAGCTTCCTCTTCCAGTAGACAGCCATCATTCAAGATAGCCTTGCTGCCAGAAATGAGCAACCAGTCTGCCTCACACCTGTCAATCACGTCCTTTGTCACAGTGTTCATTCTCACAGTGCTCCGGAGGGAAAACCTTAAAGGCAAACTTGCTGCCCACTCTTTAGGCAGGAAGAAAGCAGCTAACACAGTAAGTCCTGAGAGCGCACGGCATGTAGGTGGGGTAGGCTCCGAAGACCCATTACCTCCCTCCCCCCCAGCCCTAACCCTTCTGCATTCATTGCTTCCCAGTTTGCAATTCCATTTGTCTCTCCACCCAAGGGTCAGAGAATTCCACAGATGTTTCACCTGTGAGGTAAATAGTTGTTTTTCTGTTTTGCTTCACACAGCAAAAGGTCTATGAGGTTTGATTTTTTTTTTTCTGCCCTTATTGCTGATTTACAGCCAACTCTCCTGGCACCTGTCAATATCTGAAAGCCACCACGGTTAGTCTCCTTCCAATACACTACTCTAACGAACCCTTCAAAGAAAAGTCCTAGCTGGGCACTGTGCAGAGCCCACTGAGCGTAGGCCACCAGAACCGTGGTTAGAGAGCACACACAGCTAGAATAACTAGCTTTATTCCACCGGAGGGATTACTCACACATGGAGCTGTCCTCTGTGTTCTTTCTGGAAACGCAGTCAATTCTTTCCTGGCGAGATCATAAAGCTTCCTGGGGCTGCTGCTCTGGGTGGCTCTGATTTACTTACCGCGACTGTAAGCCGCCTTCTTTACCTTTCTCTGCCGATGCTAGCTGCATCACGAGCCTATTAAGACATCCATTCAGCTCCCAGAGGCGGCTCGGTTGCCTCTGTTCTGAGTGTTGGTGATTCAGATTTTGTGAGACTGCTCTCTCTTACAAGCAGAGGACCTGTAACACTGCCCAACAGAGGTGCTTCAGAAGAATGCTCTAATGGTGAAGCAAAGTTTGCAGCCTGATGTAAAGGGGAGCACACGGCAAGGGATGCGAGGACAGCCGACCGTCCTCACAGGAACAGCTGGGGAAACGCTGGCGTCCTGTGCAGCGACCCAGACACAGGATGCTTGAGCTGAGTCCCATACAGGGACTGCGGCGGCGTCAGCAGCAGACAGGGTCTGGCCAAATGGCCACTGAGGCGTCGCTTGTAAACCCCTGCACAGTGGGTGCAAGGGAGCGGAGTGGGGGAAGGGCAGCGCTGAGCCCCTCTCAGGCAGCACGCAGGTGTACCTTCCCTCCCGCCCACTTCCTCAGCTACACCAACTTCATTCTGGGGATATTAGACTTTCATTTTGACTTGAGCCAGGACACCACACTTTTCACATGAAGATGGGATCAGTGGTTCTAGAAATGGGAGAGTACCCTGGCCACAAACCCTGACCACCATCCTGTCTCACACCTCACCCCTATTCCTCTGAGGACAATCCCTATCCACGTGCGGTCATGGGGCTGGGATCCTGCTCTGTCCTTTGGCACAGAAAGGTCAGACTGTGGACTCTGGTCTGTGCACTGCACGAACGTGGAAAGATACCAGGGGAAAGATATCGATTGCCAAGAGACAGTAACACCATCTTTCCCATTTCCTTTTGACTACACACGCACACGCACGGACACACATTTCACGCTAGTTCACCCAACAACAAACACCTCTCTGCTACTGTAGTCACCACTGGAGGCCAAGGGAAATTACAACAAAGATGAACATCACTTGATCCCTACTTTGAAGAAAGTATTACCTAGCCACCCTTAGGTCACAATGAAGACCCAAAAGACCAGGCACCAGAAACAAACGCAGCCAGTTTAATACCCATTGTCTCAAAGAGCCAAGAGAATTCCTTCTCTTGATAACACCCACTCTCACAGAGGCCATGTACTGCGCCAGGGCACACACGCTGCTCCTTGGGCGGCATCTCACACCATCATTGCAAAACAAGAGGCGCAATTATTTCTTGAGCCGGTTCAAGGACAGCCAAATCTGACAGTTACTGGCATCATGGAACCACCTTGGCAGGAGATGCTGTTGCTATGGAAGTTAGGTGCCAGATGCATGTTATCCAGGAAACCTGTGTCATACAGCTCCACTTTCAAAAAGTTGCTTTCTGTTGCTATGGGGCCTAAAGGACCTGTGGATTCCATAGGAATGAGAGGACGTGCCACCTAGGCAATCTGCCATTTCCAGATGAAGCAGGCCATGGCTCCAAGCCTCATAGATAACAGGAGTAAGATAGGCAATCCTTCCCTCTCCTTCCTCACAAGACAGGACCACAACTCCTGGGACCTGAAGAGTTACTGAACTGGAGGCTGGATGCCCTAGTGATATCTGTCCAGTCCATCAGGACCAAAGCACCAGCCTATACCACAGCCACTGTGATTAGCCTTCTGGGTAATCCTTAGATGCTGGAGAAAAAACAGGAACGTCCCTAAACCAACCAAACCTTCCCCCAAGAGCATCCATATGCTGTAATCACACTTGCCTCCCTTTAAATTTTCAATCAATTTTTTGGCTTTTTATTTACTTTGTTATGTCCTAAGTATTTATTTATTGAATGTAACAGCAAAAAGAACAGCAGAAACTCAGAGAGAAATCACTCCTCCTTAGTGGCTAAGGGAAAGGAGCCCAGCCAAATGTTGGAGGTAGGGCAGACGCAGACAGGCAACAAGAGGAGCTAGCAAGGGCAGGGTGACTGAAGGACTTGCAGAATTAAGGACAGGGAAAAGAGTGGCAACTGCCACCAGAGCTCTGAATTCAAGGCTAATGACCTGAGATGATACCGGCTAAGGTAGGAGGTGGCAAGTTTCACACCGTGTCAAGGAGACTCCACTGCTTAGTGGTGAAAGTGGTAGGCAGGGGTAGAATGAGGTGCTCACTCTTCTTGGAACATGGACATTCCTCATTAACAGCAGGCTTGTGCTCTCTCACGGTGGTCTACACATGGCTTGCTTCCCCTTTCTTCTTTTCCTTTGTACAGTTACTTTGTCCTTCATGCCGGCAGCGGCAGGTGGACCTCTGTGAGTCAGAGGGCAGCCCACAATTTCCAGTAGGCCTCATCCCTTTACATAGCTCCTTTTCTGACAGAGCTCAGTGGGAAACTCTGTCCAATGCCCCATACTTGCATCTGTCATTAAAGTATATGGAATAGCTCCACTGCCCTAAGAATCCTTTGTTCTTCAAGGTCTCTACAGCTCTGCCTTTCCCATAATACCACAGAGCTGGAAACCGACCGTTCTGTTACCTTTTCAGATTGGTTACTTTATGCTAGTAATAACTACTTTAAGGTCGATCCATCTCCCATATATTTTCATGCTTTGATAGCCAATTTCCTTTTAGTAGTGAATAGTATTCTACCATGTGGATGGACCACAGTTTGCTTCTCCACTCATCCACTTTGGTTGCTTCCAAGTTTGACTGCTATGCATGAAGCCTCTGTGAACATGTACATACGTCATTCATTTCAGTCAGGGAACAACAGGGAGCACAAAACCCAGTCACACCACACAGTAGGGTTGAGTTTGGTGAGAAGCTCCTGTTCAGTCTTCCCGGTGCAGCAGCTGCTTTTACGATGATCTAACTCCAGGATCAATGACATCCTTTAAGCTCCCACCATATACAATTCCTGCATCCCATTAGGCACTATTACCTACCTTCCCTCATCAAATGTCTTCCCTCCTCAGTGTCTGTGATCTGCTCTGTCCCCCAGGACTCTCTCTCTCTCTCTTTTCTTTCACTGAAGGGCTCTTCTCTTGTTGGGACCTTAAATGTTACAGGTCCTAGAGGTTCTCCGTTCTATTCTCTGCTCATTTTCTTCTCCTCATCCCTGCTGCCCACATCCTCTTCTGCCTAGAAACAGATCTCTCCAAGTCTACTTCTTCACCCTCATTCATTTTTTTCTGAAGCTCTATATTTAAACACCCAACAGGCATTCTACTTGGATGTTCCTGCTCAACACCCTTCCTTCAAAACGTCTTCCTTTTTTTGGGTCCCCACCTTGGTAAGAGCTCCAGGTTTCCTCTGCCAACCTACTTCCTTTATCCGAAATATTTTTCTCATTTTCTCTTCGCCCCTCCTCAGACACTACAGAAATCACCAAATGCTCTGACTTGAAAGAGGAAGGAATGGAAATGAAGAATAAAAAAGCTTTCAAGTCAGACTGCTGGGGCTACAATTCCAGCCCTACCATTTACCTCGGGCAGCTTTCTAAATGACTATTTTCTTGTCATACCTCACTGGCTGGAGGTATAAGCATACTGTAGGGCATCTGGCAGCTGTGCTCAGAGAAATAAACAGTTACTAGGTTACTTTCAAATGGTCCTTGCTCTGTCTTTTCAGACCACACTGCCTGGATACAATACTCGCCTATAGCTGGTCTTTAAGTGGACACTGAGAATGTTTTTCTGAAGCCCCATCTGAAGTCATCTGTGATGACGTAAACATAGAAAGCATGCTGAGTGAGGAAAAGCAGGTTTCAGCGTGTATATGGAAATCTGCTTCCATAAAAGAATCTATACCTGGGGAGAAAGAGAAGCCAGGCCAAACTCACAGTCAAGATTCAGACAGTGGGTGTATTTTGGCTTAAAATGTATCTTCAATGAAAGAAAACTGTAATCTAGTCAACAACCTGGACACAGAGTTGCTGGGACATATTAAACGTGACTCCCAGGAAGACTTAAGTCAGGGAGTTAACAGTAGTCACGTTCTCTATCCTCTCTCTCCGTCTCAGATCAGTGAGCCTCTGACAGACATGTTTCCCTATCAGATCTGTCACTGTTAGGAAAAGGAGGTGATAAGAAAAGAAGCCTTCTGCTTCCATCTTCTTCAAGATGGCAAGGATAAAGAAGAGACCGTGAGCTGTCACACAGAAGGAGCTATTCATCCTGTGTCTGTCTACAGGTGTGTGTGTGTGTGTGTGTGTGTGGTGTGGGTTTGTATGTGTGTGCGCGTGTGTTTGTGTGTAGGCGTGTATGTGTACATGGTGTATGTGTGTGAGTGTGTGTGGTGTGTGCGGTGTATGTGTATGTGTGCATGTGTGTGAGTGTATGTGTGTGTGAGTGTGTGTGTGTGTGTGTGTGTGTGTGTGTGTGTGGTATGGGTTTGTATATGTGTGGTGTGTGTGTGCATGTGTTTGTGTGTGGGCGTGTATGTGGTGTAAGTGTGTGAGTATGTGGTGTGGGTTTGTATGTGTGCACGTGTGTGTGTGTGTGTGTGTGTGTGTGTGTGTGTGTGTGTGTGTG
>CAJQZJ010032984.1:114594-141941 GCA_907164525.1 Lophiomys imhausi | reverse complement strand
TCTTACTATGAACCACTGTGACCAGGGTTAACAGAAATGACACTGACCTTAAATTGCTTATTATGTGCCCAGAATTAATCCCAGAGATATTCATTCCCAAGAGTTTTAAACAAACTTAAAATAGTCATTTCTGTCAGCATAGTCTAATTATTACCATAGTCAAATTACTCCTACAGTGAAAATACACTTAATTAGTTCAGCTTTGAGAGTCTTTGGGAGACAACCTGAAGAAATCACAAATTTCAGGTCAACCTGAGAGACGGCAAAGCTTCACACTGTTCTTCACACAGTCAAGCTAATCCTGAACCTTCATTCTTTTAATTTTTTTTTTTTCATAGATGCTTCATTTTCTCTCTGTAAGAAAATCTAGGTTCAACTTCAATGGCTGACTGAGCTTTCTTTCTCAGGCTCGCCTCCTGGATGCTCTCAGAACTGAAGGACTCATCCGTGGAGAAGGTCCACAGTCCCCTCTCCAGATGGAGATGCCAGCGTGGAAGTCTTTCTCCCAACACCCTGCAACTGGAAGGGCTACACAAGCTATAACTTAGGCATCAAGTGTCCTGCAGCCGGAAAGGGGAGGACACTAAGAACAATGCCTTTAGTTGGTGACCTTATCAAATTAGTTTAAATTATACTTGAATATATTCCAGTGATGGGAGAGGATGAGAGACATTACTACCTAAATCATGGTTTCTGGCCCACTCACAAGCCTCTGTGCAGCACATAGGTACAACTCTGACTGTATCTGGATTTTAAAATTCAAAGAAACAAAGCTCCAGAGGAAAAGTAGCTTTTTCACAGCTGAGCCTTCCTCACCATAGCAGGGTAGGTCTAAAACACTGCCTCAGTTTACAATAAAATAATCTGTTTTTTTTTTTTGAGGGGGGAGCTTTGAGACAGGGTTTCTCTGTACATCCTGGCTGTCCTGGACTCACTTTGTAGACCAGGCTGGCCTTGAACTCACAGAGATCCATCAGCCTCTGCCTCCTGAGTGCTGGGATTAAAGGCATGCTCTAGCATGTCCAGTTCATTTTAGTATTTATTACTTTTTAAAATGTCTGTGTGCCTGTATACACAGGTGCCATGGGTGTGAAGAGGTCTTCAGAAGCCAGAAAAGAATGTCTGATTCCCTGGAGCCAGGTTACAGGCAATTATGAGCTGTATGTTCAGTGCTGGGAACCGAACTTGTGTCCTCTGTTACAGCAGCAAATGCTCTTAACCTGAGCCAACTCTCCAGCGGTGTACTTTATTTTTTATAAATGGGAACACTCAAGAGTTTTCAAGAAGTCTAGCTAACTGAAAGAACTATCATAGAAATGCCACTTGTATTTATATATCTAAGTGAACTGGAATCATGCAATCACACAAAACTGGTACGTAAGTGTTCTCAGCAGCATTAGTTGGAACAACCAAAGGGAGAAAACAACTCAACTGTCAACCAGCAAAGTAAGGCATAGGCAGAACAATGCATATGTATCCAAAGCGGATCCAAGACTAACAGCTCACGTCGCAACAGCAAACTACGTAGGAGAACCAGACATAAAGGACCACATACAGGATACGACGCTGTTCCCACTAACTCTCCAGAATAGGCGAACCCAAAGACAGAAAGAGGGGTAGTGGCTTCTGGGAGAGAAGGGGAGGAGAGGGGAACAGCTGCCAATGGGTAAGGGCTTTCTTTTGGGAGAAATGGAGATGTTCTAGAATTAGTGATGACTCTCCTTTGTAACTATACTTAAATCCAAAGAACTGCATCCTTTAGAAGAATGAGTTATATCTGAAGTATATCTCAGTTTTAAGAAAGAAGTTCAGTACTGCAGTGCTCCCACCTAGCACACGGGAGTTTAAGTCTAATCTACTGCATTTTGAATGCTGTAGGCAAGCCATTTAAATCAGCTATTCTTCAATTTCCTCCTCTGCAAGATGGGGATGACAACAAAAGAATTATTAGTATGGATGCTGTGAAATCAAATAAGAAAGTAAAATGTCTGTCAATGACAACGCATAGAAAAGTACACAACAGGGGCTGGAGAGACGGCTCAGCAGTTAAGAGCACTGACTGTTCTTCCAGTAGGATGTGGGTTCAATTCCCAGCACCACATGGCAGCTCACAACTGTCTGTGACTGCAAGATCTGACATCCTCACACAGACATATATGCAGGCAAAACACCAATGCACATAAAATAAAAAGAAAAAAGAAAAAAAGTACACAACAAAATTAACATGACAGAAAGAGTAGGACATGGCTCTCAGTCGTGTACCTTTTGGTGTGACTAGGATATACTCACTGAGTTCTACCAGACCCAGTAAAACATGTGATTTTCTATATAATATTATGTAAAAAGTTAAGCTGGGCAGGTTTGCTATTTAAAAAAGGAAAACACTGCAGGCCAGGGCAAGACATCCACAAAGAAATGCCAGCCGTTACTGAGGAGACAGTTTGGGTGTTCCCACAGCCCCTCCAGGTTGCCACCTTAGATATATGGGAACAAGACATTGTGTTTTGGCTTCCCACACTCTTGAATGCAGGCAACACTAGAGCTGCAGGCCAGAGAAGAGGCACGTTCACCACCAGACATTGGCTCTACTCAGTGTGGCTGGCAGGAGAAAGGTGTGGGAATGGGGTTCCCTATCTCATGGCTTAACTCTTGCCAGATGATACACTACCTTCTATGCCTACCTTAATTTGTTGCTGGAACGCATTATATGTAACTCCCAAAAGGCAGTGGTAATGGCCTCTCTGGGAGATTGCTTTAAAGTGGTATCTTTCATGGCTGGAGAGACAGCTCAGTGGTTAAAAGGCAGTGAATGCTCTTCCAGGGGTCCTGAGTTCAATTACCAACAACCACATGGTGGTTCACAACCATCTATACTGGGATATGATATCCTGCTGTGGCATGCAGGTGTACATGCAAATAGAGCATTCATATACATAAAATACATTAATAAATAATAAATATTTTTTAAAAGCTCAGAGGCAGAGGCAGGTGGATCTCTGTGAGTTCAAGGACAGCCTGGTCTACAGAGCAAGTTCAGGACAGCCAGGGCTACACAGAGAAATCATGTCTTGAAAAATAAACAACAAACATGATACCTCAGCCATCAATCTTGTAATTCTAAAGCACAAGAGGAAAGCTGCCTCCAGGCCTGTTCCTCTTCAGTCTGTGGGGCTGCCAAGCACAGCGAGACACTCCTAGGTAACAGGGATTTCCTGAGTGTTACCTTGTTTCCTTTTGCCATTGTTGCTACAACTACTGACCAGTAGAACTATGAAGCCTTGTACCTGGAATGGAGCCTCACTCTGACAGTGGGGAATGACCCCGGAAGAACACCTTTGTTATAACCTGTTGAGGTGGAGAGTTCACACAGATGCTGCCCCCCTGACACTTATAACAGGACAATCAGAAATCCCAGATCTCTGAGCTCTCAAATCCCCCAAACTTTCTGGAATAGTAAAACTGGCTTCTGGTTGCCTAGTGACCCTCAAAGATAAGCTGCGAAATAAGAAAAAGTTTTCTTAAAAATCCTCCCATCCTGGGGCTGGGGAGATGGCTCAGTGTTAAGAGCACTTACTGCTCTTCCAAAGGACCTGGGGTTCAAATCCCAGCACCCACATGGCAGTTTGAAACTGTAATGGCCAGGCGAGGTGATGCTCACCTTTAATCCCAGCACTGGGGGGAGGGGGGTTCAGAGGCAGTTGGATCTCTGTGATCCAGGTCAGCCTGGAATGAGGTCCAAGATAGCCAAGGATAGCCAGAGAAACCTTGACACGAAAAAAAAAAAATCCCCCCACCCTGTCTTAGGGTTTTATTACTGTGAAGAGACTCCATGATCATGGAAACTCTTATAAAAGAAAGCACTTAATTGGGGCTGGCTTACAGTTTCAGACCATTATCATCATGATAAGCATGGTGGCATAAAGGCAGACATGGTGCTGGAAAAGGAATTGAAAGTTCTATCTCTACCTGGATTGGCAGGCAGCAGGGAGAGAGAGGGAGGGAGAGAGGAGGAGGGCCTGGCTTGAGCATTTGAAACCTCATAGCCCACCTATAGTGACACGTTTCCCCCAACAAGGTCATACCTCCTAAGAGTGACACTCCCTATGCACCCATAGAGGCCATTTTCATTCAGACCACCACATGCATACCCTGACTCATACTTAGGCCAAGTCTCAGCATATCTCAGAGAAATGAAGTCCCCACTCAAGCTGGGAATACTTCACACCAAAGGACTACAGAGCTGCTGTTCTGTACTGATGGCAACTGGGAGAAGAGGTGGAGCAGAAGCAGGCGCCTCAGTCTCCCTTGGGCCTTGTGGATGGGTGTCCATGCGCAGACACCTGAAGCTGGTCTACATATACTGGGATGGAAGCCTAGGCACGATAATAGCTGACTAGGGGTTCTGGAACTACCTTGGCAGGATATTGAGGAAGAAGTCAAAAGGCTTAAAGGTGGGTGTGCCAGGTGGGTTTAACATGAGATGTACCTACCACCTGACTGGTCGCAGCAAGGCACAATGGTAAGTATATTAGGAAGGGCATGAATTCACTGAAATGCTCAATGGTTTGTCTGCTTAGTTTGCAGTCAACGAGTCTGTTATGGTATTGGGCCTTTGAACCAGGAAATGACAGGATTGATTCTCAAATAGCAAAGGCTGTCTAGTGACAACTAACCATCAGAAACTAGGTGGACAAAGTACCATGAATGACAGTGAGGCCACGATGGCAGGCAGGATGTCTAATTATTAGGGTCCCAGGACAATGACTAACAGGCCATTGAGAACTTGGAGGACAACTAAGGTGTTATTTGACATTTTAAAAGAAAGAGTAAGCAAGCAAGGCCTGGCAAGGTGGCTCAGTAAGTAAGAGTGCTTTCTGAAAATCATGAGGACCTGAGATGAGATCTCAGCACCCAGTGCTGGGGGCGGGGTGGGTGGATGGGACACACAGGAGGATCCCTGGGGCTTTCCGGCTTGGCTCCAGGTTTAGTGAAAGACCCTGTCTCAAGGGAATAAGAAAGAGTAATAAAGCAGGACATCAGACACACATGCACAACCGTATGTACCACCACATTGTGTGCATGTGTATCTGTGTGTATACTACACTATACATACATATACAAACATACAAAAAGGAGCAAAAACAAAGTTGACATCAGCTGCTGCAATCCACAGGCTGGGGAAGGGCCCAGTAACATATCTATATCTATACTGTCTCTGTCTCTCTGTCTCTGTCTCTCTCTCTCCATATATATATATGTATGTATGTATGTATGTATGTATGTATGTATGTATATCCCCAGTTCATACAATGATTTCACTGATCTTTCTAGAAAAGGACCCACCAAACAACATACACACATACAGAGACCAGAATGCCAGATCTGCCAGACTTAGATTCAAGCCTGAGCTGACTCTGAGACCTCAGGACCTAAAATATGATTCTACAGAAATAAATGGGGTTTACGAAGTCCAGGTGACAAATATAGCAGTGACTGAAGCTGTTTCACTGCAGGTCCAGTAATCAAGAGAAGCACCATGTGAATCGCACGGGTGTGATTCAGTGAAACGTACTTAGAACTGACAGAACCGTGCAGTGGTTCACTGGATGACGAAGGGTAAGGACACTCCAGAGAAGAGGAGAACTGTAGATGCTTTCCTTGCTTGGTGAATCAAAATCCTCTGTATTGTTTCCAGAATTGTTTCCAGTTGGCACCTATCAACTGGGCCAACTTATTCCCAAGTACCCTCCTCTCCTGTATGAGGCAGCAATAATCAACATCCAACATCTGGCCTTCACCAGGCCTGGCATTTCTGTTATTTAGTGACTTGAGTTCTGCCCAGTATCAAGCGGGCTTAATGTAAAACACCAAAGGTCCCAAGAACAAACAGACACCTGGCAATTCAAAATTGAGCCATTAGTCACTTTAGGAAAATAAATATCCCACTCTCTGTACAAAGTTACACTCTTCTTAATGTCCTAAAATATAAATTTATGAAGCAGGTGTGAAGCAGGAAGTGTTGCCGCTCTCTGAAACTGAAGTTAAAAGGCTTTCATTAGGAATACTTGTGAGAGCTGGGCATAAGCCTTTAACCTCAGCACTTGGGAGACAGGCAGATCTCTGAGTGTAAAGCTAGCCTGCTCTACAAAGTGAGTTCTAAGACATCCAGGGCTACACAGAGAAACTCTGTCTTGAAAAACAAAAACAAAACCAGAGAGAGAGAGAGAGAGAGAATGGGCTGAATGATCAATATCACAGCCCCTTTGTCCTTTTCCTTACAGTCTAGTCTCTGTCACAGCCTCCTAAGTACATACAATGTGAGCACGTGTAACCCATTCATCTCTTTACATTGTAGTCAACACATGCATCCCAACAGCATTTACATTGTTTGAAAAGTTAAGAGAAATATCATCTTGGAGTTGCTCTTGGTTGGGGGCTATCCTACACCTAAGGCAGGATCATGATCTCCTATCCTTAAGCTCCGCCCAGTGTGGCACACAGCTGCCTGTGGATCAAGATGTAGAGCTCTCAGCTCCTTTCTCCAGCTCCATGTCTGCCTGCATGCTGCCATCTTCCAGCCATGATGACAATGGACCAAACCTCTGAAACTATAAGCAAGCCCCAATTAAATGCTTTCCTTTATAAGAGGAAAAGCATTTGGTATGGTGTCTTCATACCAAAAACAACCCGATCTAAGACACCTCCACACAACTATACAGCAGAGCTTGCATAAAAAGATCTGTAGTAGAACTTTGCAAAAACTCTACAAAGATGGCCAGAGACAGCAATCACACAGCACACCCAAGCTCTTTGCACAGCTTCCTACTATGTCACTGAGAAAAACAACTGGGACAGCACAAAGCAGCAAAAGTCACCCAGCCTGAGGCCCCCAATAGCTGTGGTGAAGGAGCTAGCATTTACTATGGGGGACATGGACTTTGCAGATGTCTCCCTTTAATCCTCCCAACCACCCAAGAGTCTAGCCATATCACACCCACACCTCCAGCTAGAGGTCAGGCCACTACCTGAGGAATGCACAGCAGGTGGGTGGTGGGGTTCACCTGAACCCAGGCTGCAAAACACAGGGCAACTGGTGGGGCCACTGTGGGTCCCTTGCTATCTTGGCCAAGGAGTCTGCTTCCTCTGTTAGGTCACAGGTAGGCAAATGTCAGGGTTCTCACTGCAGTAGGAATGTGGCCTTGTGTATTCTACACCCTGGCTCAGGGCAGAGTTCAGGTAAATGATCATCTATGTATCATGGTACACAGTCATCAGTAAAACCAAAACACAAGGTCTACCTTTGCATTAGTGTGTGTGTGTGTGTGTGTGTGTGTGTGTGCGTATGTGTGTGTGTGCATGCATGTGCGTGTGTGTGCGTGTGTGTGTGTGTGCATGCATGTGTGTGTGCATGCATGTGCGTGTGTGTGCGTGTATGCATGTGTGTGTATGTGTGCATGCATGTGCGTGTGTGCATGCATGTGTGTATGTGTGCATGCATGTGCGTGTGTGTGTGCATGCATGTGTGTGTGTATGTGTGCATGCATGTGTGTGTGTGTGTGTGTGTGTGTGTGTGTGTGTGGTTCTTATCTTACTCTTCTTATCTGAGCTGTCAAAGTACAGTGGCCAGGGAAAAACACATAGTTCCTAGTCCAGAATTTTCAGACTAGGTATTTTTCCCAGTGTAGTTACCCTTAGGTATTCTTTAAAGACTTTTTAAGATTTATTTTATGTATATGTATGAGTATCTACATAAGTTTATGTGCATGCTGCACATGTAGGTGCCCAGAGGTCAGAGGGCATCAGATCTCCTGGAAGTTGTGTCTGTAGAAGTTGTGAACTGCTCAATGTGGGTGCTGAGAACCAAACTTGGATCCTCTGCAGCAGTAGTAAGCATTCTTAACCACTGAGCCACCCTTCTAGCCCCAATTTTGGGTACTTTATCTATTTTTTAGTGGTTTTATACCATAGACATTTGTGGCTTATTACTTACAAATACCCAATGAAAACTTAATTAAGGTTTACAATGCATTCTAGCTTCCTAAATTAAGATGCCCTTAGGCCTCACGAAGTTTAGCTATCAGTACTTACACTGCAATGAGGTTAATCATTAGGAAGCTTTAAACATACATTCTGTTTTAATGAACTCTATTAAGGCAGTGATTGGGGAACCTTATCCTTGTTTAATTGTTCAAGACTTTGAATGTCTTAGTCTCTTTTCCCTAAAGAAACTGCATATTCCACTAACCAGGCTGGATCGACAAAGGTCTGCCTTTCCGCCTACAGGAGTGTTGCACCAGCTCACCAGGTGGAGCAGGTGGGGTGGGACTGGGGACCCTTCTCAGCTCCCCACCTTCCTCTGGCCTGAGCAGGACTCAGTGGTTCAGATGCCCCTGTCCATACTCTGTCAATCCGCTAGGGTTTCCTTCTTATTATTATGTTTCCTCCATAGGATCATTTATTTCTCTGGCTGCCGTATTATAATCTGAGAAGCCTTCACTTCTAAACGAGAAGTCCTATCAATTTCATACATATCCACTAACCTAGAATGACTCCACAGCTGCCCCCCACCTTATCACACATTCAAAGAAAGTACCTATGTTAAAGTTAAATAATAAAGGACGGATTTGAACCCCCTAAAATTGGTTTCAGGCCAACTTTATAACCTCTGGTTTTTTGATGAGATATTAGTAAATTTATTACATAACTTTGTCAAAGTTAAATTATAGACTAAAATCTGTATATCCTACATGGCTTACTCTTTCCAAATAGGCTCACAAGATGCCGCATCCCCTATCATAGAAGAACTTACAAATTTTCATGATCACACATTAATAACTGCCTTCCTTATTAGCACTTTAGTTCTCTATATTATTTCACTTATATTGACTACCAGCCTAACCTATACAAACACAATAGACGCCCAATAAATAGAGACAATTTGGGCCATCTTACCAGCAGCCATCCTTATTCTAATTGCTCTCCCTTCCTTACGAACCCTCTATTTAATAGACGATATTAATAACCCAAGTATCACAGTAAAGACTACAGACTGCCAGTGATACTGAAGCTATGAATACACAGACTACGAAGACCTTTGCTTTGACTCTTAGTTCCAACAAACAAACTAAAACCAGGACACCTTTGCCTACTAGAAGCTAATAACCATGTTGTTCTTCCCATAGAACTCCTAATCCGAACACTCATCACATCTGAAGATGTATTTCATTCATGATCCATTCCTTCACTCGGACTAAAAAGAGACGCAATTCCTGGATAATGTAACCAAGCCACAATTACCTCAAACCGCCCTGGACTCTTCCTTAGCCAATGCTCAGAGATGCGTGGATCTAATCACAGCTTCATGCCCATCATCCTTGAAACAGTACCACTGAGCCACTTCGAGAATCGATCCGGCTCTATAATTTAACTCACTATGAAGCCAAGAGCGTTAACCTTTTAAGTTAAAATTAGAGACCCTAACTTCTCTGTAGTGATATGCCACAACTAGATACTTGGTGTGGTTAATTACTGCCTTATCCTCAACCATCACATTATTCATCTCTTTTCAACTCAAAATCTCCTCACAAGACTTCCCCAACAACCCTGTTATGAAATCCTTTAAATCATTAAAAACTAAAAACCCTTGAGAATCAAGGTTTTCCTTCTTATTATTACATGCTTCTATGCAGACTGCTCCACTCAGCCCCAGCCCTGAAGAGCATGGGGACGGCAGGAACCTTGTCTGTGTTCATACTGCATTGGTAGCACCCTGGTGAGCACCCAAGCAGCACAGTAACAAACATTTGTCAAGAGACTGAGTTAGATATGAGATAGTGAGAGAAGAAAGCAAAAATAGATTGGCCAGGTTGCCATTCTCTCCACTCTTAGGAGATGGACACATTTTTTAAAAATTTATTTATTTTTTTATGTGCATTGGTGTTTTGTCTGCATGCATGTCTGTGTAAGGGTGTCAGATTCCCTGGAACTGGAGTTACAGACAGTTGTGAGTTGTGATATGGGTGCTGGGAATTGAGCCCAGGTCCTCTGGAAGAGCAACCAGAGCTCTTATCCGCTGAACCTTTTCTCCAGGCCCCCCAACACATTTATTTTTGACTGCTGTGAATGTGTAGGTAGTGCAGAGGCTTGAACCCAGGCCTTACCATATTAAGCAAGTGTCTTAGTTTGCTTCTCTGTGCTGCAATAAAACAATGACCAAAAGCAACTTTGGGAGGAAAGGGATTGACTCTCCTGTAAGATAAACAAAGGCAGGAAATGAAACAGAGACCATGGGAAAACAATGCTTACTGGCTTGCTTCTAGGCTCATGTTCAGCCACCTTTCTTTCTTGTATCTTATGGGTATAGATGATTTGTCTGCATGTTTGTCTATGAACCACATACATGCTTATGGTAGGATTAGTGTTAGCACACTGTTACACATGCCTGGTGCCTGAGGAGGACAGAAGAGGGTGTCAGATGATCTCCTGGGACTGAAGTTACAGATGGCTGTGGGTGCTGGGAATTGGACCCAGGTCCTCCGGAAGACCAGCCAGTGCTGTTAATCACCAAGCCATCTCTCTAAGTCTAGACTTTCTTTTTCTTTTTTTGAGACAAGATCTCACTATATAGCCTTGCCTGGCCTAGAATTTGCCTAGAATATAGACCAAACTGGCCTGGAACTCATAGAGGTCTACCTGCTTCTATCTCTGGAGTGCTGGGATAAAGGCCTATACAGCCAAGCCTGGTTCAGTCATCTTTCTTACGCCTCTGAGGACCACCTGTCCAGGGGTAGCACACAATCGGCTGGGCCCTTCTACATCAATTAGCAGTCAAGAAAATGCCCGACGGATATGCCCAAGCTGATGGAGGCAAGTCCTCACCTCTTCCCTGGTGTGTCAGGTTGACAACAAGATAAGCAATCACAGTAAACCCCCACCTACAGCCCATTAATTTTCCTATGTCCCTTCTTCTAGCTAAGAAAAGACCTCTTTCTGCAAATAGAGTTTTGGTTTGTTGTGTTGTGACAAAAGCTTGTGATCCTCACACTCATCTCTCCTTTGGGTGGCAGGAGGATGTTAGGGTGACAATCCAGAACTCATTCAGTGGCCAGAGACAAATGCTTCAAGTCAGCCATGAAATTGCCCAATTGTCTTTGCAAATTAAACTCTTTCCCAGAAGTCACATTGAACTGCAGTATTAACATGTGACTTGGAACAAGAGAAGAAGACATTCCCATCATCTGGGGAATTTATTCTCCTGGGTGTCAGCTTTGTAATGTAATACAGTGCAACAGCCATTGAGACCATTATTCATCGTAGTATTCTGAATGAACGGCTAGACTCCAAGTAAACCTTGGGGACATATAGCCTTAAAATAGACAAGACCTTCTATAGGGACTCAGGGTGTAGCTGCGTGGTAGAGAGGTTTGCCTAGCATGTGTGAGGCCTTGGTTCAATCCTCATACTGCAAAAAATTAAAAAAAATTTTAAGTGGCTTATAAATGTTGCATATAAACAGAACAATAATTATTCACAATATTAACCCCTGAGTCACCAGCAAAATGAAAAGTAGTGTTGGCAAGAGAAGCAATGTACTTTTAGGGGCTGGGGAGATGGCTCAGGGGTTAAGAGCATGCACAGATTCACATATATATGAGTCCATGTGTATGCACATACATGTGTGTATGCACATACATGTGTATGCAGAAGTCAATCTCACATGTCATTATTTAGGCACTGTTCACACATTTTTCTTTGAGACACCATCTCTTACTGGCCTGCAATTTAGCATCCAGTGAGCTCCAGAGATCTACCTGCCTCTCCCTCCCCAGCACTGGAATTATAAGTGTGGGTTCTGGGATCACACTCTGATCCTATTCCTCACACAGCAAGCACTTTACCAACTGACCGATAGGACTATCCCAGAAAGTCCAACTTCCTTTCTTTCTTTCTTTCTTTCTTTCTTTCTTTTTTTTAAGATTTATTTATTATGTATTCTGTCTGCAGTTATGCCTGCAGGCCAGAAGAGGACACCAGATCATATTATATGATGGTTGTGAGCCACCATGGGGTTGCTGGGAATTGAACTCATGACCTCTGGAAGAGCAGTCAGTGCTCTTAACCTCTGAGGCATCTCTCCATTCCCAAAAGTCCAATCTTATTAGTGGCACTAGGTACTCTCTGACAACTCCTCCCCGGGTCCCTATGAGAAGCTAGCTTCCTTACTGTGACACTGCAGACACTGGTCGGATGATTAGAATTTCAGTACTGCAGACAGACTGGAATGTTGCAGGTCCAAAGGGCTAGTTACCTTATCTTGGGCTAGTTTTAGCCTTCCAGGCACTCATTTCTTGCCCACCTCTGTGTTGGAACTAATACTGTGACTAATAGACAAGAACCTTTAGAATCTACTGACTTAGTAGACTGCTGGGTTCCACTGATCCAAAAGCTAAGAATGGCATCAGAGAGCATCTTGGGCCTGTAGAAAAGCTTCCCCTGTTTGCTATAACTGCCTTCTGATGCACTAACCAATGTATTTTAAACTTGCCTTGACTTTTGAGACAGGGTTTCTATGTGTATCCCTGGCTGTCCTGGAACTTGCTCTGTAGACCAGGCTGGCCTCAAACTCACAGAGATCCACCTGTCTCTGCCCATCAAGTGCTAGGATTAAAGGTATGCGCCACCACCGCCCAGTTGTTTTGCAAAACTTTAAAACCTCATAAAACTGCTTTCATATTGGAATATGGAATTTGGGGTAATCTAAAGTTGTATTCTCGGGCCATGGTTACTCAAAATGTTACTCCAGAATAAACTATGTCTTATTCCCTTTAAGATAAGAGCTCTGGGTTTTGCATTGACACTACCCATCCCCAGACCCAGTTAACCTGTGGGACACAGAGAGCAATGGCAGCTGTGAGGATAATGTAGCAATCACAGGCAAAAGCAACAGACACACACATACATCTCTCTCTCTCTCTCTCTCTCTCTCTCTCTCTCTCTCATTCATGGTGGTTGCAGGCACAGGTTTCTTGCAATTAACAGGGTTTCTTTCAACTTGGAGAGAGCAGCATTCTGTTCTTCAATGGGACATCTTATTCGCAAGCAGGCTTGCTAACTCACTCCCACTGACTGGCACAAAGAAGGAAAGAATTGAAAATGGTCTGGAAGGGTACAAAGGGAAGAAAATCCTTCCCTCAAGACACCCAAAACTTCTTGTTTTAGTTTCTTTTTCTGTTACTACAATAAAATACTTTGACACAAGCAGCTGACAAGAGAAATGTTTATTCCGGTTCCTAGTTCAAGGGTCAGCGGTAACATCACAGTGGAGGGAATCACTGCAGCTAAAGCCTAAGTCAGCCTGTCATTCATGCCAACACACCGTCAGGAAGCAGAGGGCAACAAATGCATGCCACGCCTCAGCTCCTTTTCTTCCTTTACATAGCCCAGGATCCCAGGCAGGGTATGGACCCACCCACTAGGGAGAAGATCTTCCACCTCAATTAACACAAACAGGATAATTTCCCACAGGCATGCCCCCAAGTCTTCCTCCTGATTCTAGATTCTGTCGGGGTGACAATTAACATGAAGCTTCCAACAGTTTCTCCAGGGGTAATACCAGAAGGCACATACACTGTAGACATTTAAGGGCTTGCTACCTATCTCATTAGGTTTCTGCAATTGTCAAAGCAATGTCTGACCTTTGATGAGTGATATATAGACTGGTTAGCAGTTTTATTAATTCTGTTGGGGTATATCCTTTTTAAGGCTGATAACATGACCCTGGCCAAGTCCCTAGCATACTGGGTCTCAGTCTGCAGGTGTGAAGGTGTGAATAACATTTTCTTCACAGTGTTTTTTCCATGGATGGGAAGAACCCAGCATCTTGTAAGCATTCACTGCTCTCATTCACTGAATGATCTTTGAGCAACCTGGAAATGCCAGACACAATAGCAAAACCAATAAATTCCCTGTCCTCATTAAGCCTAAGACCATTGGGGGAACCTGACCCTGAACAAGGAGACATAAGTATGAGGTGTGCTATGAAAGGGTGTTGGGATGATGCAAATCTGAGGGAACCAATCTCCCTGGGAGGTCAGGGAAACGCCCTTTACGGAGGGGGGGACTTCAGCGGATACACAATTAAACAAGAATAGGACAAAAAGGCAGTCCAGATGGAGTAAACTCCATGTGCGAAGGCCCAGAGTGCAAAGTTAGTGTAGCGCACTGGAAAAGCCAGAGGACGTCTAGGACAGATGACAAGAGGCTTAATTGTTCTTCCAACCAGAACACATTCATTTGTCCCTGCCTTCCACTCCATTGATTCTGCTCTCTCCTTTCCTCAGGGTAACTGTGAAAGAAGAGGCTAAGGAAAGAACTGGGTACACTGGCTGGAGTCCCAGGCAGGAGGTGACCCGCTTGCCCAGACGACAGACAGATGTATCTCTCAGGCCTGGGGCCATCCTGCCTCCCACAGATGCACAGTCCTCTCCATGATATGCAGCGGCAAAGATTTACCTTGAGTCTCTCACTTACAGTTCCTAAGGCAAACAGGATAATGATGCCTCCCATGGATGCCTAATATTGCATTCAATACATGCGTGGTGAAAGCAAACCCAGCAGCCTTTTTACAAAATATTTTAGTTTAGTTTTAAGTCTGTGGCTGTGAGGAACACGTGAGTGCAGGTGCACAAGGAGGCCAGAGGTGCTAATGCCCTGGAGCTGGAACTGCAGGCAGTTGTGAGCTGCCCCGTGTGGGTGCTGGGAACTCAACTCAGGTCTTCTGCAACAACAGTATGTATTGTTAATCGCTGAGCTGCCTGTTTAGCCCCTCAGCAGTCTGATTGCTGACATTCAAAGGTAGAAACATAATAGATAGATTTTCTATAAGCAACTCTTGGATTTTCATGTGATGAGGCTGTTGCCAGAACCTTCCTACCTCCACAAGCTAAGACTTTCAGTTTCTGTTTCTCTTAAGTAGCCTCAAAGCAAGCAACCCCTCCTGGCCAGGACACCTTCCTCTATTCCTCTGACCCGGCCCCCTTCTGCTGGCCCTGAATGACTCACTCTGTGTTGGAGTGCTGCCACAGGGTGACTGATGCTGACTGGCAACTGCACAAAAGTGGGGCTCCCTGATGATGTGCCTCTGAAAGTAAGCCAGGCTACTGAACTCCCTGCTGCACTGAGAGAGCATTTCACCACAGAACCAGGCCAAACCTAAAGGACTCCAAACAACTATTTACTTTCTCTTTCCTTAGTGATATTAAGATACTCGAGGGGACTGGAGAGATGGCTCGAGTTCAGTTCTCAGCACCGACATCAGGTGTCTCACAACTGCCTATCTAGGTCCTGGGGGACCAGCCACCTCTAGCTCCCATGGGCACATAAACCACACACAGAAACACAGTTGAAAATCATTTAAAAATCTAAAAATAAAGAACTTGGGACAGGTGATTTTTATGTGTCAACTTGACTAAGCTAAGGGGTACCCAGATAGTGAACGCAACATTATTGGATTTATAGTGCCTTTAAGTCTTTGCCCCGAGTACAGCAGAAGGTGGGTGTGTGATGCCCACCCACACCTCCTCTGTGTGGGTGGGCATCACCCAGTCCCCCTGGCCCCCACCCCAAGCCCCAACAGAACAGGAAGACAGGGGAAGGTTAAAGGCTCTGTCCCAACTGCACTGAGAATTGCCTTCTCTGCTTTACATTTCCTGCTTTTCAGGCCTTCAGATTTAAGCTAGAATCTCCACACGAGCTCTAAGATTCTTAGTGTGTTTTCTAGACTGCTGTGACACATGGCTCCACTTCTCAACCTATATAAACAGGTGAACCATTACCCTCTGAGTCTCCTAGAGTAACTTCTTCTGATTTTTGCCTCTCTGGAGAACCTGACTACTAAACGGTTTGGGAGCTCTAACCCCATGTCCCACTCAGAAAATGGTTAATGGAGTATCCATTCCCCTTCAGGAACCACTGAGAGGTGGGGGCTCCCACCCTATCCCCTTTTCAGTAATGGCCACAGCTCCAACTTGAGGAAGCGCATTTCAGAGCTTTGCAAACATGGCTGTTGAGGGCCAGCAGCTACCGTCACTCCCTCTTGGGGGGTTACTGATAAAAATGTTTGAGCACAGCTAAGCAATACAAGCTCCTATTTCTGGTTCATAGATGTTCAGTCATCTTGGCTCTTGATGTGAGAAAGGCTGGATGGGACAGACCATACAAACCACAGCACAATTAGAAACTGAACCTGTGGCAATTAGAGCACAGACGAGCAAACCAGAAGCTCATGAAGAAAGATGCCACAGAAGAACTGAAATTATGCAAAACAGTAACATGGACATCTCAACTGAGACTGCTGACGCCAAGACAAGCTATTTCTAGGGAGGGAGCCGGGGCAGGGGTTCTGAATGGAGATAGATGGCTTATGCATGCAAAGCTAAGTTGAGGGATCTGACCTTCCCATCCAGGGAGGACTTACATGCTAACTTCACCAGCTTCACTAGCATACACAGACATCATTTAACAGCAAACCAGTTACACAAGCTCATTTTATTACAAACACATGCTTGGTAGCCAAAAGAACTAAACCATTATTGAACACCAAAGACAGAAAATTTATTCTAGGATTATTCTAGGAAATCGGGTTACCAGCTCAGCCACACAGCTTTATAAGTGCTGGAAATGCCAGCGTAGTAATTTAACTTATTCAAGTCTCCATTTTCAGCAGTTTGACTGGTGACATGTCTTCTCATTGACTGCTGCCTACTGCATAGAAGCTTTGTCACTTTTTACTCTGTCCCTATGCGTGCATAGCATTACCCCCCAAAGTCCCTGCAGGTCCAATAGTGGAGAAGGGCCTTTTTGAACTAACCTTCTCTATTTGTCTTTTCCAAGACAGTCTGTGGAGGCAAAATCTGTCCTTTGATTAACAAAGTGTTGGACATCTCAGGCCTCTCCCATGATGGCAGCTAAGCAGGTTAGCACCAATGCTAAGAAATGAATGAAATGAGGACATAACTGTTTCAAGATATGGTTGGGAAGGTTTTTATTATAGATATGAGGGAAGAGTACAGCCAGAGGCATCTGGAAGAGTCCATGAGAGGAGAGAGAGATGGGGACAGCAAGAGAGGGAGAACAGAGCCAAGAGAGGGAGCCAAGAGAACATGTGGCTGAAGTGGCAGGGTTATATTGGAAACAGAAGCTGGGAGACGGGAAAGGAAACCCCTGGGCTGGAGAGGTTTAGGGTAGGAGATGGGGTATGCCAGCCAGGTGACTGTAAGATACTTGCCGAGATCATAGAGGCCAGCACCTTTGATATAACAATAGGCATCACAGCCTGAGTTTCCTTGGGACCTGACAAGAAGCAACTGGCCTTAAAGAAAGAAGAGGGAAGAGGTGAGCCTTGCCTAACGCAAACCCTACAGTCAATAGTGCATTTGTTGTCCGCTTTGCTGACACCTCAAACCAAATGCACTACAGAACACACTGCAGTTTCCAAAGACAAGAATATAGCAGCAGACCAGTGGGGTTGTTCTAGCTCTCAACAGACATGCTGCCTCTTTCTCCCCTCTGCTGACCAGGGTCTACCATCATCCTGTATCCTAGTCTAGAAATGTTGGGTATGAGGACTAGTGTTTAATTGTCAACTTGGCAGAATGTAGAATATCCTGAGAGACATGTGGGCATGTCTCTGGGCATGCCTTTGAGGGATTTTCAGAAGACCTGCCCACTGTGGGTGGCACCATTCCCTGGCTGGGATCCTGGACTGTACACATGGAGAAAGAGAACAGCAATGGGTATTCATTGCTCTCTTTTCCCTGGCCATAGATGTACTGTGAGAGTTGCCTCAAACTCCTGTGCCCTGACCTTATCTGAAGGAGGAGAGGAGTGCATGCAAGGCTTTTGCACTCTAGACTTGGCCTTCCTGCTCAGATGCCTCCACTATTGAGCTGATGTGGGAGTCCAAAAAGGTGGATGTAAGTTGAGTGGAGCTCAAGGACCTAGAACTAAGAAATGTTATTCTCTCAACTTTCTCAGACCAGGCCACTGATGTGTGCAGCTGACCCAGGAAGCCAGAATCCTTCCACAGGTCTCACAGACCAGGAACACAACAGTCAGTAAGAAAGAGACAAATCAAACAATTCAATTCAATTCAATTCCCAATTTCATGACCTATCAAAAAAAAGTGATCACATTTTCAGGATGACATGCCCCATTCAAATTTCTTTCTTGGCAAAAACATAAAATAAAAATACGAAGAAGGTCTCTGGCCCCAAGCATTGTTTCCTGGATGTCCCCGGGAGCCCTCCACAGCACCTCCCACACCACACACCTGGGGCACATGAGATTCAAGTTTGCACCGCTGCAGGTCCAGCCCAAGGGAGTCACTGAGATCCTGATGAACAGACCTCATACCGCAATGACCTGGGAAGGTCTTGGTTCGTGAGCTGCTGGAAGCTCTGGTGCAGCTGCAAGAGGAGCAGGAAGTGCATATCCTACTCTTGAGATGTTCAGTGAAGAGTGCATTCTGTGCCAGTGTGGGCCTGAAAGATCAGTGGTATGGAGGTGGGGATCTTTGTCCAGCCGCAGCTCTGAGGCCCTGTGACTGAGATGGTTACATCTACCATTGCAGCCATGGATGGCTTTGCCTTGGGTAGGGACTAGAACTTGCCCTGGCCTGTGACCTCCAAACAGTACCTTCCTCAACAGTCATGGAGCTAACTGAGACTGCCCAACGGCCCCTATGAGGGGCAGGAGGGGACTTGGAGGCTGCCCTGCTGCCTGGGGGTGTTGAAGGAGCTCATCTTCACCGGCCAGGGACTGGATAGGGTGCAGTCTCATGAGTTGCACTGTGGCTTAGAATGGACAGGGTGACACCACCTACCATCAGACACTAGTGCTGGCCCAGGAGATGCTGCCCCCCAGGCCCTCATAGAATGCCACTGGGCAAAGTTGCCATTGACAGAGGAACAAAGGTGGACATTGCATCAGGGACCACCACTGAAGGAATGTGCCACACACAGAACATCCCCACTCAGCACAACAGCTAGAGGCATAGCAGTCTTCAGAGAGAAACCCCCAGTATTTGTTCACAAGTGAATGCCCCCCCATTCTGTAAGCACAGGAGATGCATACCATAAAGAATGGATCAGGGAAGGTTTGCAGGCTAGCCCTCTCTAACCTTCAGTTTTTTCTCAAGGGCAATGGCAAATACTGTGACTGGCTCACCCTGGCTAGTCACTGGGATCTAGATCCTCCTGGTTTTTCCTACTCAAGTAAGTTTTGGGTCTGTGTCACTGGCCTTCATTTCTTCCTCTGGACAGAGAATAAACCCATCTAGATTTTAGCTGAATTAAAAGGATGTTGTAGGGTGCTGGAGAGATGGCTCAAAGATTAAGAACACTGGCTGTTCTTCCAGAGGTCCTGAGTCCAATTCCCAGTAACCACATGGTGGTTCATAACCACCTATATTGAGATCTGGTGTCCTCTTCTAGCCTGCATGCATGCATGCAGAACACTGTATACATAATAAATAAAAATTTTTTAAAAGGATGTTATAGGTCTAAAAAGATACTTTTAAGTTGGTAATGCAAGTTAGAATGGAAACTGAGTTAGATACAGAACTTTAAATTTATTGAGATAGACAGATAATTGAATATTATTATTAGATGTTAAATACATATGGACTGGACATTGGGAATGTATATTATACCATATAATTTTATAATTGTTGCCTAATTGTTCTTATTTTGTAGTGTATTTAAAATGAAAACTATGTAGAAAGGGGGAGATGGGCAGGGAATCTAGTCCATTTCAACTTTGAACTCACTCTGTAGCTACAGACCTTGCATTTCTGATCTTTTTTCCTCTAATTCCCAAGTGCTGAGATTACAGGCATGAGCCAGCATGCCTAGTTTATGAGTTTTTGCTTTGGTCTGGTTTTACAATAGGGTCTCCAGGCTGTCTTGGAGTTTGTGATCCTCCTACCTACACTGCTAGTGTGGGGATCAGAGACACATGGACCTGTCCCCTATTGCATTCCTTCCCCCTACATGATGGTCTTGAAAGCACAGTCCTATTTCTCTTCACTCTCCAGGAAGCTATCTGGCAGTTCATTCTATGATCTGTCTATGACTGAGCAGAATGTTCCATAAACAGCCCAGGAAGTACAGGAACAACCTTTAAAACCCCCTTGCTGAGGGCTAAGGAGATGGCTCCATTGGTAAACGGCTTTGATGAAGCATGAGGATCTGAGTTTGATCTTTAGCACCCATGCGAAAAAGCCAGGCATGGACTGGTGAGAAGGCTCACCAGCTAATGGCAGCTGCCACAACGCCTAAAAACCTGACTTCAGTCCCAGGAACCTACATGGTGGAAAAATAGCAGCCCAACTGCTGAACGTTGCCCTTTGCCCTCCACATGTGCTGTGGTAATGTGCACATCCACACACATTGTGGGTTGAGTGAGAATAGTCCCGATAGGCTCATATACTTGAATGCTTAGTCACCAGGAAATGGAACCATTTAATTAGAAGGATTAGGAAGTGTGGCCTTATTGAAGTGTGTCTGTGGGGCTCGGGTTATGGAAGTTTTAAAAGCCCATGCCAGGCCCAGGTCTGTCTCTGCCTGCTGCCTGCAGATCAGGAGGTAAAGCTCTCAGCTGCTGCTCCAGTGCCATGCCTGTCTGCTTCCCACCAATGATCATCATGGGCTAACCTTCTGAAACTGTAAGCCAGCCCCAATTAAATGTTTTATTTTATAACAGTTGCCTTGGTCTTTACCTCCTCACCCTTCCATCCCATTTCTCTGGGGTGGGGTGTCCTTATATAACAGTCCCTCATCTCAGTTGAGAGGTCGTATGAGGGCCAAGAGCCTCTTCATTCACTGGGGATCTATGAAGCAGTACCATCAGTGAAAAGTGTCTCATTGCCTGGGAGAGAGAACTACTAAACAAACAAATCAATAAGCATACAATAGATAAAAAAGACTAAAAAATAGAAAAAAATATAACTAATATATAAAAAATAAATAAAAAATTAAAATTAAAAATAAGAAGTCTATGTCCAAGTTCCCTTTGGTGTGTTAGTTGTAGTATTGATACCTTCTACTATATAGCTAAAATCCTACTATAAGTGAATAGATGCCATATGTGTCCTTCTGAGTCTGGGTTAGCTCACTCAGGATGAGCTTTTCTAGTTCCATCCATTTGGCTGCAAATTGCATAATTTCATTGTTTCTGATAGCTGAATAATATTCCATTGTGTAGATGTACCACAGTTTTTTAACCCATTCTTCAGTTGAGGGACATCTGGGTTGTTTCCAGTTTCTAGCTATTACAAATAAGGCTGCTATAAACATAGATGAGGAAACTTCCTTATGATTCCGTGAAGAGGCATTTGGGTGTATACCCAGAAGTGGTATGGCTGGGTCCTGAGGCAGAGCTATTCCAAGTTTTCTAAGATATCGCCAGACTGACCTCCATAGTGATGTTTCGGCCTTTTACTACTAACTGTCATGAACTGTTTAGGATAATTAAGAAATGCAAACTAATGGTTATGCAAGCCAGTCATTCTGTTAGGTACTATGACAGCCTATTATAGTTACTTGCTAAGCTAATCAGAAATAAACCTGCTAAGAGACAAGCAACATCTGCTTACCCTAATATAAGAGATAGATAGGGCCTCTTCAAAAACCTCAAGAGATCTGCAGAATATGGCATTCAAAGATGTTTTCATAACTTTAGATTTTTTTATATCAAGACATATCAACTCCTGACAGCACCCCCTATTCTCCTCCAAGTAGAAGATGAGCATCGAAGAATCTCCAGTGGGAGATGATTGAATTAGTCACAAGCCTATCTCTTGGTAGGAAAAGCCCCTTGCTCCAACTGTAGACAGAATGCTGTCCAAAAAGGACAAAACCTGGAAGCAGGTAAGTCGACAGCCTAGCTCTGCCAAGACAGGGTAGGTAAGTCCTTCATAACCCCTGCTCTACAATCAATGTCTGTCAGAGAAGCGGGGCCAAACGACTGAAGAGCAATGCTGTAATGTATGGAGAGAAAATGGGAACTGTCCAGGCAGCCACAGGTATGTCATTTCTTAGTTTGGGAAGCTGCAGACCCTGTACTTCCTATAAAATCAGATATATTTATCCCTCTCAGGTCTCTGAGGTGATTGAAGAACAGATAGATAAAGTCTCATAATTAAATTTTGAGTTGTTTAGGAGTCAAGAGAGTGTTATACATCTAAGAAGATACTTTTAAAATTGTGTTGCAATTAGTATGAATGTTGAGTCAGATATAGAACTTTAAACTCATGGAGATGTTTAGATAGTAGAATGTTAAAGTCAGGTACCAAATACATATGGACTGGTCATTGGGAATGTACGTTAAGCCATATAACCCTCATAACTGTGGCCTAATTACCTCTGTTGTACTGTACTGTATTTATTATTATAAGAGAAAGAGCCATTTGTTGGACTGAAAGGAGAAACTGTAGGGGGAAATAAGATTTACCTTAAACTTAAAAGAAAAAAAAAGGGGAAGAGGATGGGGGATTAAGGGTGGGAGGGTGGGACTGGACGGGGAATAGGGAGGGGACTGAGATTGAGATGTAACTTGAAGAAATAAAAAATAAAGGAAAAAAAAAGAGTTGCCTTGGTCATGGTGTCTTTTCACAGCACTAAAACAGTAACTAAGACATACATATATAATTAAAAAATACAATATAATAAAAAAAAGTAAGCCTGAGATAGTGGTGCATGCCTATTCTCCCAGGGCTTGGGAGGTACAAACAAATGGATCCCTAGGATTTCCTGGCCAGCTACTCTATCCAAATTGCAGAGTTCTAGGTTCAGTGAGAGACCCTGTCTCAAAATTAGAGGAAGACACTCCATGTCAGCCTGTGTCCCCTCCTCTCCACCAGTCCCTTATAGGTCTGGCTTCAACAAAACATATGTCTGGGAGCATTCTCTCAGCCTTTGTTCTCAACCATCATGTAGTCTTTCTTTCAGGCCAGAACTAACCAAATTCAGTACTGGCCAGAGAATTCCCCAACATGTCATCTATGATGGACCACAATGGGCACATCTGGAACAGATCCTGAGAGGTAATCCTCTTTCAGAAAGCACAAACTGCCCCCAGTCACTTCCACTGCCAATGTGGAACAGAACCTTACAGGGAAGGCCAAGGACTGTTGCTAAAAGTATTGCTCATGCCAGGTGTGGTGGTGCACGTCTTCAATCCCAGCACTCGGGAGGCAGTGGCAGGAGGATCTCTGTGAGTTCAAGGCCAGCCTGGGCTACAAAGTGAGTCCAGGACAGCCAGGGCTACACAGAGAAACTCTGTCTCGAAAAAACTAAAAAAAAAAAAAAAAAAAAAAAAAAAAAAAAAAAAAAAAAAAAAAAGATACAGCTCATAAAAAAAAACACATATCCAACTGATAATATACAATTGCTCTTAATAATGAGTGTGTGTTTTAGAAGTGCATAGGAACAGAAATAGCACTTATTCTGGGGAAGAAAATTACAATACTTATTTTCCTTTGGGGGCCTATTTGTCTTCTCCAAAGTTCTATAATGAAGCACTATCTGTGTAATGAGGAAAAATAATTTTCACAGAGAGAAACATGTGACCCATCCATTTCTCCACAGCCCACAGCTCCAGCCCAGCCCAGAGCTGCATTCTGTGCCCTGAACTGAGCTGCACTGACCCCTGGCTCCACACCACATCCTACCACCTAGACTCCAACATCTTCCCTACCTCCTTCACACTGAGGCCACAGCATTCTTTTAAAAACATACATCTCGTGTTGCTCAGTGACAGAGTACTTCCCCAGCATGCTCAAACCCTGGGTTCAATCCCTACCACTACAAAATAGTAAAGTTGCCGGGTGTGGTGCATGCCTTTAATCCCAGCACTTGGGAGTCAGAGGCAGGTGGATCTCTGTGAGATCGAGACCAGCCTGGTCTAGAAAGTGAGTCCAGGACAGCCAGGGCTGTTACTCAGAGAAACCCTGTCTCAAAAAAAAAAAAACCCAAACACAAACAAAATAGTGAAGTTAAATGACTAAGTAATTATGTCCGTTCTACTCTAAAAACCTTCCCCAGTGTAGTACAACTGTTGCAAGCTGGCCAGTCACGTCACTCTGGCTTCTCAACTTATGGCTTCTGGTCCTCCCAAATCCTGACTTGTCAGTTGCTGAGGAACTGACAAGTTCCTCTCAGTCTACTCTGAGGAATTCTCCCTCCTTTTCTTCATTTCTACCTTCCTACTTTTTGAAGCCAGACAGTAACTGATGCTTCCCTCAAGACTCTCCCTAACCTTCAGTCCAGATAAACCGCTCATCATCTGGAAGCATCTCTAGATTTGTTTAATGTCTATCTCATGGGATGGACTGTGAACTCCCAGAAGGCAAGAAACACCACAGTCTCAGGGTGGCACACAGTAGACAGAAAATAAATGTTCAAGTTAAATATGTTCTCTCTTTGAGAGTGAAGTACTTGGGGCTAGAGAAATGATAAGTCACTTTCCTGGCACGCACAGGGCTCTTGGTTCAATCTTCAACACCACAAAAAGGAAGGGGTGGGGGAAGAAAAGACAGACGAAAGAAACAAACAGGTAATGTATATACAAGGTTCAGAATGCTAACACAGCACTAAGTACAGCCCTATTTCTTAGCATGTTATCTCGGAGGATTCTCTAAGAACTGATTTTGAAAAGAATGTGGGAAGACATGTACTGTGTTTTTCGAGTCTGTGTGCCTTATTGCTCCATGGGATGACAGAGCAGTAGTGACCACGACCATAAACAGGCTGACGTAATTGGCTGCTTTTTAAATACGCAGTGCTTTTTGTTCTCATCAAGCAGGAAGAGCATTTGCTCACCTCTTCCATCCTAAAGCCCAGAGTTCAAAGTCCAAAGAAACATTCCTCTGCTCATCCGCCCACTTGATACCAGGCCCATCTGGCTCACCCCCAAGCCATTAATAATCTGGAACTAAGCCACCTAAACTGCAGGCAGAAGACATCTGGGCCTTTTTAGGTTTGGGGGATGCTGGCAACTGAGCCGGTGCCCTTGCACATGCTAAGCCCAGGCTTACCACTAAAGCCAGAACAGAAGACCACTTAGACAGAAACTCACCCCACTGTCTGGCCATTTCTGGTATCACCGTGTTAGCGGCTGATGGTTTTGCAGTCTCTGCCACTTGGCGTGAGGCTCATCCACTGCAGCCAAGCATATGCTGTGCAGCCTGTTCCGGCATCTGTGCAGGCAACTCCCTGTATCAGATGACACAACTGGGCTGCGGGGCATCAAGAAATCGATACACACTGAACTCACTCTCCAACCAAAATGACCTTCCAAAACGTGGGGCACGGAGGAAGCCCTGACTGTCAAGTCCTGAGTGAATGTGTGTGTTGGCTTGAGCTGGCCACGTCAAGGACCCTAGTCTGAGACCCATGGGAAGACGCCAAAGCTCCCACCCGCTGGGGTGAGCCTCAGAGGGATGGCCAAAGCTGCTTCCTCTTGTCCCTGTGGCTATCAACAACATGCACAGAAAATGCCCTCCACAGCTTTCTCCTCCCTATCCCCAACCTGACCTGACCTCTTGATTCTGCTGCATACTGTAAACCCCACCTCCTCACTTATCAGTATGTAACAACCCTACCTCCTTGTTAAGCTCTTTGCAATAACCCCGCCTCCCATTCAACACTATATAATGAACACTGCACTTCCCTGGGTGCCTTGGTTTCTCTATTAGAGATCTCAGTCTACCTGATCTAGCTTTTCTGTGTATCTGTCTGTCTTTTCTTCATTCTCTCCCCTTCCACATTGCATCTGTCCGTGGACCTGTCTTGGATGCTGCAAGTAGTACTGACCAGGAACAAGAATATGGACAATGGCTACAGGGAATTCTTACCGGTTACATGGGGGAAAACTCCTGAGAGAGATGTTTGGGAAAGCAGTTTGTTGAGAGTCTCTGTTGACGCTTGTTCTCACTTGGTTTATGCCTCTGCTCACAAGGGAGGCTACAGGCCATACAGCGCACTGTCTGGATACATTTGCCATTATGGGCTGTCCACAGCACCTCAACACCGACAATGTCCCTTCTTATACCCTACCAATTCTTTAAACAAGACCTCATTTACTCTAATTTTTTAAAAGCACACAGAAGATGCCCCAGAACAGCACTGGTCGTCAAAGGACAGAGTAGAACCTAAGGTGCTATGAAAAGATGTCATGATGGAAAAATGGTTTGGCCCATCACCTTTGCTGATGTGGGGACACATACACCACCACAGAGCCCTGTATAGTAGTGCATGTGCCTGTAGTCCTAGCACCTGGAAGTGCAAGCAGGAGTGTCACAAATTCAATGTCATCCTCAGCTACACAGCAAACTCAAGGCCAGTGTGGGCCGCACCAAACCACGTCTCACGTCTTCAGAAGAAAGACATAAAAACCAATAGGAAAACAATCTAGAGCCACTAGCCGGCAGCTTCACAACTGTACAGACAGCCAGGAAGTCCCACAAAAGACCTCACAAGTCTAGGGAAGAGAAAATAAAACAACTACACTCTGTTAAGAGTAGCTAAAAAAATCTAAAAGCCTAAAAATACCAAAGGTAGAACACATCTGGAATGATGAGAACTCTTGGAATATGAGTTGGTACAATTAACCACCTCAGAAAACTGTTTGATAGGACCAAACACAGACTTTCTGCAATGAGCCATCCAGTTTTGGAGGGAAAAAATGCCAATACATACACCAAAGGATGTTTCAGCCATGATGTTCCAGCCTTTATCACAACGACTACAATTAACAACAAACTGTAACATAAGTTATCGGCAATCTAAGCACAGAGACCATGTAACCTATCCACAGACTGTGGCAGGCTCCTGGGAAAGTTTGGCGGAGATAGCGTTTCCTTTATGGTTTGGTTACGTAAAATAACTGACCTGTGGCAGTCTAGTCAATCTTGCTTCACAAACTGGAACACGAACATTTCCAATCACGTTATACTTTACATTTTAAGCTGAAGGAATAATTACTGAATTCTGAATCCCTTTGCCACGCATAAGGAAATATTTAATTGCTTTCTGTGGAGCTCACAGAACCTAGAGAAAACATGAATAGCTCTCTGTCCCATGATGAAATTAAGGAAAGCATTTACGTTATATGTAAGGAGCCTGTAAGCAGCCATAAAGAATGGCTGCAGGAAGTTTAGTAAGTAATTTAAGTATTGGATTAAGTAATTTAAGTATTGGATTATAAGTAATAGCTTCTCGTTTAGCTGCAATAAGCTGTCAGCCACAGCCCAGCTGAGGCCCAGCTGAAGGAGCTAGATAAGAAGATAG
>CAJQZJ010032984.1:84250-114584 GCA_907164525.1 Lophiomys imhausi | reverse complement strand
GTAAGAAGCTGTCAACCACAGCCCAGCTGAGGCCCAGCTGAAGGAGCCAGATAAGAAGCTAGTAAGTGCCGCCATATGCGGGTGACATAGAGATATGTTAATTAAAGCTGAGATGAAAGTATAAGAAACCAAAGGAGACAAGCAGTAAGCGGCGATCAGTCTTGTCACTGACGTCCAGCCTCTGTCTCTATCTTAGGTCTATGCCCCTTCCTCAGACCTTGTGCTGAGACCTCTCTCTCTATCCCTTGCCCATTCACTCAGGCCTTGAACTGAGACTAGAACTGGGGCTTTGCCCTGAACATCGACGCAGGGGAACAGGAGAGCCACGATCTTCGGACAGGTCGTATGATGTGTGATGTGGGAATATTAATATAAGTATAGGATGTGGTGGTTATATATTGTAATATTAGTTATTCTAGCTTTAATGACCATTAAGTGTTTCTGTTTGATTGATGCAGCTTATCCTGATCCTGTAGAAGTAGAGACTATTTAGTATAACAAATATTATAAAGACCAGCATTGCCTAAGTGTATTCCATTTGACCCTATTGGGTGGCGAGTGCTGTCACCTGGTCACACGACTCCCTTCCATAGAGAAGGAGGTGTCGGGATTTGGATGACCAAACAGCGCTCTCGACATTATATTTGGAAGCAACTTGTTAGTAACTGCTTTAACTACACAAAGTTGAAAATACAGATATTTTAACTGTAAGATAACCAAAGTGCCCATTAATAACAAAAGCATAAACTGTGCTGGATAATATGTTTAAAGTCTATTTAATACTATATAGGAATATATAGTATTATATATAGGAAATGTATAATAATAATAATAAATAAAGGGGAGGGGATTGTGATTGAGATGTAACTTGAAGAAATAGAGAATAAATTTAAAAATAAATAAATAAAATAATAAATATAGGAAACCAGGAAGCCATAACCATCCACGGACACAGTATCAAATCTTGCAAGCATCCTCCAAAACTAAAGAGAGACTGTTGTGTGATCCACCCTCTATTGTACTAAAAAATGTGTAATCCATTGTGCCAAAAGTGAGGGAGTAGGTGTGCTCGGTAGGGAGGGTAGGAAGCTTCTGGGAAGTTAACACCACTTAGCTGTAACCTGAACACAAACATTCCTGATCTGTACACGTGACTTGTGACCTTTCCAGTTGGCGTCTTTTATTTTATGCCTATGGGTGTTTGCCTGAATGCACGTCTGTACACCACATGTGTGCCTGGTGCCTGCGGAGGTCAGACGGTGTCAGATACGCTGGAACTGGTGTTATGAATGGTTGAGACCCACCACATAGGTACTGGGAATCAAACTGGAGTCCTTGCAAGGGCAACAAAGGCTCAGAACTGCTAGGCTAACTCTCCAGTCCCTCTAGTTGGCATATTTTAACTAAAAACCTAAAAGAAAATGCTGTGGCTTTCAGAGGGGAAATAGCTCGTTCTTCTTGAAAAGGCAGTGAGGAATGTGACTTCCTACCCCATCAGTACCTCTGGTTAAAAGTGACATTACAGCACAGTGTGCCTTGGCATGAGTTGCTGGGCCTTGCAGCATTTCTGCCCCTACTAAGATCCCCCTTTCAGTGCTTCAAAGGCACTGGGGGAGCACCGTTCACCCCAACAAACACAGATCTTCACGGGCCCCAAGGCTGACTCCCCACCAGCACCTCTGCCCCCAAACAAGGCAGTCACTCTTGTTGGTTTCTTGTTTGCTTTGTTTCCCTGGTCTTCTGAGAGGCTGGGACCACAGGCTGTGCCTCTGTGCCCAGCCTCATTGCTGTGGTGGGCCTGCACAGGTGGCTTGCATTTACCCTACAGTACTTTGTGTGAGGAGACGGTGTGGGACAAAGACTGTCATGCAGCAAAGAGACCTTTTCCAGATTGCTTTGTTGATCCTGAGATCTGGCCACACTCCATGGGATGAGCTTAAAATCTGACAAGTAGGGAATTTACTGGTGTTTTTAAAATAGCCTGAGAATGGAAGTAAAAATTATTTAAAAAATGTAAGCTATTTGTCACCCCTTCTACAAAATCTATACACTGACGTTTAAGGTTTCTTATGTGACCTTCATAGCTGTTTTCAACTTGATTTCTTGAGAACCCCAAGCCCAGGCTTGATAACCCTTCCCTCATACCACACGTTAGGCCAGACTGGGAGGCCATCCATGTTCTCTTCTCCGTTCACCCTCACCGCACACTTACTTGTCACAAAATCATTTAGACAAAATATGAATGTATTTTTTTCTTCCCTACGGAGCAGGGACATCAGCAATATGATCAAATTACTGATAATATTAAAAGTAGCCACTTAATTTTACTAAGCCAAACTGGGTTTTCAGAATTTCACCAGCATTATTCCATATAGCCCTCAAAGGTCTACTCACTTTAATAACTTATTCACAAGCTTATTTTACAGAAAATGAACACCTAAGGAATTCCCACGAACTCACAGTTAACAAAGGGCCTCGCTGCACCTAAAGGCTCAGCTGGCCACAGCCTTGGATTCAGCTTTTTTTTTTTTTTTTTCGAGACAGGGTTTCTCTGTGTAGCTCTGGCTGTCCTGGACTCTCTTTGTAGACCAGGCTGGCCTCGAACTCACAGAGATCCGCCTGCCTCTGCCTCCCGAGTGCTGGGATTAAAGGCGTGCGCCACCACCGCCCGGCTGGATTCAGCTTTTAACCACTGCTCTACGCTGCCCCACTGTGGTCTTGACAATGCCGGTGAGTACTTATGACCAGCACCTGCTGACACAGGCCGGGGTCTGCAGATGGGACAGGAGATGCACGGGCCAGCAAAACAGCAGTGACCACAGCACCACTCAGAGCAGCTGGGACCTCCTGATGCCTCAGTGTGAGCTTTGGAGACCTTTAGAGCTCATCTCTGGACAGGAAGCCAGGGTTCTATGGAGAGGAAGGAATCTGGTGAGGGCCTGAGGAAAGTGTGGATTTGGGCAGGCTCTACAGATGAAGGAGAAGCTGGGCTCTGGGGGGGGCCACTCATGACCTTGACCCCACAGAAGGTCATTAATTTTGTTATTTGTACTCCACACCAAGGGTGGCCCTTGCTGGGTCAATGTCCACATCTCATAAAAAGCTAAGACAGAAATTTCTAGATTCTAGATGAACAGGGGACAGAGGGTGGCAGCTGGTTACTCTAATGCTCCCTCCGTTCTTCATTCAGGGCAATCTAAGCAACTCCTGGCTATACCCACCCCATGCTTAGACACTGCCTTCCAGACCATTCATTCACCCTGAGAGAACTGAGCACCTACTATGCACGATGCATTGAGCTTCAGCAGAGTGAAGCAAGGATCCTGGCCTCCAAGGAACTTAGTCTACAACAGCTTTATTTGCATATACATACCTTTATTTACAAAAATATGCCCAAAAAAGGCAAACACAAAAGCTATATATTTTTTAATTGATTAGGACAGTGGGTCTGGAGAGATGGCTCAGAGGTTAAGAGCACTGGCTGTTCTTCCAAAGGTCCTGAGTTCAATTCCCAGCACCTACATGGTGGCTCACAACCATCTATAATGAGATCTGGTGCTCTGGCCTGCAGGAATACATGCAGACAGAACACTCTATACATTAAAAAACAAAACAAAACCCACAATCACAAAAATTTAACTAGGACAGTGGAAACGACAGTAAGACATTGGGCTTCACTGGGGAATGATGAAAATGTTGTATTATGATAATGGTTTTGCAACTCTAAATACACTGAAAGGCAGTCAATTTTATGGTATGCGTTTTGATCTCATTTGGTAATTTGCCCTCAGAAATGCTCCAGCCACCTCTCACACCCACTTCATCTGGGACAATGGTTGGGATGGTAGTGCTGCACTTAAGTGTTTGAGGGACAGTAGCCGTCACCCTCCCAGTGTAGAGAGGGCCAGACATTCCTACATATCTTTCTGTTGTCCAGGATGGGGTCAGGAACAGAAATACAAATTTAAAAGCCAGGAGGATATGCTCCAAGATTTTTTTTTAGTGGAAAAAAAACTTAAAACTAAACTTATAAAGCTTAACGCATTGATTATAACAAAATATAAGCATCCAGGAAAAAGAAATCTCTCATTGCTGTTGTTTTTCAAATATAAATAGTCAACAATGCCAATTTGAGTAGCCCAGTCACAGCCACCTCCAGCGATGCCAGCTGTCACGGGTGGCCCTGTCTGCCTCTCCAGGTGTGTCTGAGCAATGCTCTCATTCTGTGTAATGCTCCTTACACACATCTCTCTGTGCCAAAGTTCCCATCTCCTGCCTGTGAGGCTGGACCCATGCGCCATCTCAGGATCACTTACCATCAACAGCATCCTGTGCTATGTCTTAAGGTTAAAGCCATCAGACGCAAGAGTCGGCTCCTGTGGACGTGGACTCTCCGGTCCCAATCTAGTGCTAAGCCAGAGCCATTCAACTTTGCCACTCCTGGACCTCTGCCTCACAGACTTTAGCGTAGTTGTTTCCACAAGTCACTTTGCTAATACATTGTGGGTCACAATTTCCTTTAGTAGGAAATATACAGGAACTTACTGTAAAACCCTTTAGCTTTCAGCTAGGCGTGGTGGCACATGCCTTTAATCCCAGGGCTCAGGAGAAAGAAATCAGGCTGATTCCTGTGAGTTCAAAGCTAGACTGGTCTACATAGTGAGTCCCAAGCCAGCAGCATTACAGAGTAAAGCCTGTTGAGGGATCGGGGAGCCCTTCCAGCTTTGCTGTATATAAGACAACATTCATAATCAGACACTGCAGGCAAGCTCAGCTTGCACAACGTAAGACTGTCATCTGGGTCAGCCCATGAGTTACAATGAGGTCTCTGGTGCAGCAGAACGACATATGGAAGGGCTACCAAGGGGTTAGCGTCTGGGTCAGGGGTAGAAATTAGCATATTTGAAGCTCTGGGATCAATCTCTAGCACATCAAAAAATATATACATATATATATATGCTCCTTGCTACCCTACCAAGGAACAGCCTGTGATTTCAGAAGCAGATGCTCTGTGATTTTTAGAAACAGATGCCTTTATTTACTATAAACACTTACATTCTAAGGTACACATTTATGTAAAGTAGTATTTGATGTATATGTGCTCCTTTGCTTAATTTATGGAAACCTCCAATTTTCAAAGGGATGCTGACCTGCCAGTTGCAGTCTATCTTTTTTTGATGCCTATCTCTGCATATGTTATGCTGAAAACGGTGTGTTGGAATTGCTGCTGACACCAGATACTAGGAGTCCATCTCCAGATAGGTAACACAATCAGCCCGTCTTTTATGCAATGATATGAAACATAAAAGCAGTTTGGGGTAAATCCAGACCCATTATTTTCTTCAAATATAAAACAAAACCTGCTTGTCAGTGATTTGGGGCTCTCTTGCTTTATCTTCTATACATCAGAGACAGTAAGCCAACAATGAAAGTTAGCTACTACCAACTATACACAGTACATGGTAAACATAAGCTTGGGCAACACCTATGGTCAGACTTGGTGCTTACACAGAAGCTTGTGCACACATGAGAACTGCCTAAGGCTGACCAACGCCTCAGCATAGACCCACGGTATTCACCACAGACTCACAGTATTCATCAGAGCTGCACCAGAGGAGCTGGTCTCATCCACTTCCTAGATGCAGGGGACAGAAAGCTGACATCTACGGACCCCAGGCTCGAGATTCAGATAGGACTAGCTAGAGGCACCTGCACAGAATTGGGAAGCTGGAAGTGAAGCAGGGCTGTCTCCATGTAGAGGTGTGTGTGTGGCAGGGGTGGAAACTTGACTTTGTTTCAGTCAGGCTTATGGAGGTGTGGCTGACAAGTTAAAATTGTACATATTAAATGTGCGAGTTGATAATGTGTTACGTGGACAAAGGATAAAGGATAAAGATCATCACAAGCTGTTGAATCCATCACCTCCTGGAATCACTGCACTTGTGTGTGCTAAGGACACGGTCTATCCACTCCACAATTTCAAGCGTCATTGATTGCAGTTGCCATTTGTGTGTTGTGTTTCCAGAATCTACACACTTCATAACTCAAAGTGTACTGTCTCCATCAACACCTCTCCATTTCCTCCAGCTCTTGGCCTCCATAACCACTGTTTCTAGCAGTTAACTTCTTAGATTTACCATGTAAATAAGATCATGTAGTATTTGCCTCTCTGTCTGGCTCATTTCACTTAGCATAGTGGCCTCCATATCTCCGTCTCTGTTGCTGCAGATGACAGGTTCTCCTTCTCCTCTGCTGAATCCCATTTCCGGTTATATTACTATGTACACATTTCTCCTTTATCAAAGCTGATGGTGGTGGCATCGATCTGTCATCCCAGTATTCAGGAGGTAGAGGCAGAAGGATGGCTGAAAGTTCAAGGCCTCCAGGTCTCTGCAGCCAGATTCTATTTCAAAGCAAAGACCTGTTTGTTCACATACCTACAAGCAAGGGCTCTTAGCACATCTTTGTTTTGAAAAAATACAGTGAACACAGAATGGTCAAGTGTCCCTTTGGAAGATGACTTCATTCCCTTTGGAGACAGACATGTGCCCAGAAGTGGGGTCTCTGGGTCTCACAGAAGTCCTATTCTAACTATCTTGAGGAACTTCTATCTTTTCTCCAATGGCTGTATCAAATGGGAGTTTCTCCATATGCATATACAGGGCCTCCCCTCTGAGAACTGAGAAGCATTGTGGGGGTACATGTCTCTACTCCAGCTTCTTGGACCTTGAAAGCGAGGTAGAGAATGGGTTCTTGAACTGACCACCCCCGTTAATGTCTCTGGCATCAGCAGACACGGAGGACCAGTTCTTCACTGTGCTGGGATGCCTCCGCGGGTCTGGCCCACAGCCAACTCCTCTACCACCCTCAGTGACTGCAGGCAGCTCAACCCACTGCCTAGTCCTGCACAACATGCCTAGATGGCTGTCGTTTTCTACACTGTACCCCAGTCACAACAGAAATCCTTAATCTTGGAAACACCAGAGCCAACGGAGTCACCCCTTCCATGACCCCTGTGCCAGTGCTCCTGCTCCCAGCGTGCTGGCACAGGAAGCAGAGAGAGCCAGACAGACGGGATGGATGAGAGCAAGGACCAAGGAGAGCTCCACCACCTCTCGTGGTGGAGGGGTGGAGAGGACAGGCCACCAACCAGTCACAAAACATGCCTACCGCCTTAAAGTCAGCAAGACTGGATCGTGGCAAGGCCACGGGGTCGGGAGAATGCAGCTCTTCCATTTCCGTGCAACCAGTCACAAAACATGCCTACCGCTTTAAAGTCAGCAAGACTGGACCGTGGCAAGGCCACGGGGTCGGGAGAATGCAGCTCTTCCATTTCCATGCGGTTTATTCCAGCACTTGGGACTGTGCTTTCCCAGTGATTTTCATTTTCTGTTAAAGGGAAAGCGGGAGGTGTCCGGGTTTAAAGCCAGCAATTTGTCACTTGCATTTCCCAATGCTGTTGCTGCTGCCATTCCAGCCTCTGCCCTGTGACACATCACAACTGTCCTGCAAGCCCCTGGTGGTGAGATAGGAGCTACCTTTCATGAGCCCCTTCCACAAGCCTGCACTCTGTAAGCCATTCAGCTTCATCCCCGTCTCCGCACCCCCCCCCCACCGCAGGAGGACATCACTCAGTAGAGCCTCAGGACCACGGCCCCTCCTCTAGCACCCCACAGGAGTCAAAGCCTCAATCATTTCTTCCCTGGGTGCTGCACAGCCCCTTGCCTGCTCTCCTATTCCTGCTTTGCATTTCCTCTACATACCAATCAACACAACTGCCAATGTGGCCCTCCAGGTTCAAAGTCAGGCTACTGCACTCTTCCACTCAAAGCTCCATTCTCCCTACCACGTGGCCCTCCATTTTACTCACAGTAAAACCCAGGTCTGCACAGTTGTCTGCAGAGGACCTCAGGACCTGCTCCTGCTCTGCTCACATCACCTACCATCTTAGGCTCTCTAAGTTCCCCCACAACAGTCCTGCAGTGGGCTCTTCTTTCAACCAGCACAGCCTTCCCGCTTTGCTCCTACAGGGTCCATTCTCCACAATACCTTCTGTGACCACGCTACTTAAAGCTGCAATCTTGTAAACCCATCGCCACCCATGCAAGGCTATTTCTCACCTACTCTGAGGATAGGGGTTATCTTGTTCAAGCTTGTCTGCCACAGAGCAGGCAGTTAATAGCTGGTGAATTTAATGAAACATCAGGGGACTAGGTAAACTGTCCACATTTTCAGAGCTGCCAAGTGGCTGCGAGGAGCCCAAGTCCAGGTGCCCTTTGATGCAGAAACCACATTCTATCCAGGATACCTAAACCCGCCTCCCTAGCACTTGGCCTGACAGCCTAGTGAATGGCTGCCCTCTCTTCACCCACCTGGGAGAGGGACAGTGACCCCCTGGGCCCACTTCCTGCCTAGGTGGAGCACACCTAACCAGAGGATCAGCAGGCCCATGAGGATTCTGGTGTCCTCTTCCAACCCACCCGAGGCACCAGCAGATCCACCCACCATCGAATACAAAGAGCCAAGCACAGCCTGGCTAGAACTCTGTAGCGTTAGGCTAACAACATACTGGTTGAGACGGTATCTGCAAGTCACCTCTAACGTTATAGGAAGGACTCTGGGGGCCCAGCCAAGGACACTGTTCCCTTTGAGTTGAGAGTGTAGAAGAGAGCGCAGCACTAAGGAAGAAGCTGTGGGTGAGGCTGGAGCAGGAGTTACACAGAGACAGGAGCAGTGACTAACAAGGACAAGTGAAACCTGTGGGAGGCAGCCAGCCCCCACTGGGAGAAGGCAGACCATTCTTAGACAGCCTGTGTGGCGAGCTCTGTAATTGCTCTGAATTGAGTGAGTTAATATAATAACACAATACCTGCCACACTACATTGCAATTTTTCAGCTATTACTATAATTAGTTCTAATCATTAGAACCACGCAAAAGCCCAGAAAGGATCCTGTCTGGTAAGGAAAACAAGGATCAACTCTGGATCCTGAGTTACAGATGTTTGTGAGCCACCATGTGGTGTTGGAAATCAAACCCGGTCTTCTGGAAGGGCAGCCAGTGCTCTAACCTCTGAGCCATTATTGCTCTAACTCCACAAGGACCAAATCTGAATCTGGATAACAGTCTATCAGCGAGGCTGCAGAGGTGGCTCAGTGGTCTAGAGTACTTGTTGCTCTTGCAGAGAACCTGGGCTTCATTCCCAGCACCCACATACATGATGGCTCACAACCATTCATAACTCCGATTCCAAGGGATCCGATACTCTCTTCTGACTCCAAGGACACTGGCACACACATGGTACACATACATATATGGAGGCAAAACATTTACACACATAAAGTAAATCTAAAATAAATGATTTTTTTTTTCATAAAAGCATCTATCAGCCAAGATTGCTCTGAAAACCTAAGGAGAAGGCTGACAGTCCCTAGCAGCAGGTGTTTGGATTTATTTCTGTTTATAGTTCTACTGGGATGCTGAAATAGTTATTGTACAGGAGATAATTAGAGTTAGGTTAATTTTACAAGAGCTTTTTAGTTAAGACATTGTTACTTTTGTTTGTTTCTTTGTTGAGACAGGTCTCACTGTGTAGCCCAAAGTGGCTCAGAACTCAATTTGTAGACCAGGCTGGCTTTGAACTCACCGAGATAAACCTGCCTCTGCTTCCTGAGTGCTGGATTAAAGGCATGTGCCACCATACCCAGAACAATGTTATTTTAAAAGCTACTTGAAGTAAAGGGGGAAAACCTTTTCAAGGAAACAGGCAGAGTTCATCATTAAGTGGCTACTATTCTAATACTCATCCTTTATTTAAAGAAATGTTGGGCTGGGGGGGCTCCCAATACTGAATAGCCAGGAAGAGAAATACAACAAAAAGAAATGTAAAGGCAAGTATAATTTAATACTAGGGACAAATATACAGGAGTGAGGTGTCTATCCCAGGTGTCACCCATTATAATTCCAGCACTTGGCTAAGGAAAAGAGTTGGGGTAAGTCACCTCTACCACTCAATCATGGCTTTTTGTAAAGATCCATTCTCCTATATTAAAGACTCAACACAAAGATACCCTGTAAATAAGACAAACAAACCGAGGGTGTAAAATGTAATTATAGCTCTCCACATTAGACCAGGCGCACACAAGCCTGGGTTATTTTCAAGCATCCTCAAATGAAGTCATCCACAAAGACACTCTTCAAGTTTCTGAAATGTCATTTTCCTTAATGCAAAGAAGCTGTGTAACAGTCAACAGGTATTTCATTATGTTTTGTTTCCTTCCTAAGAGGCCTTGTGGGGGGTGCAGGTATCAAACCATGCCAGAGGAATGCTTCAGTCAGCTGATGGGTCCCAAGACACCTGACACCACCTGCTATATTTGCCGGGAAGGCATTGCCCTCCGTGAAAATGTGGGTCAGAGCTCCACTCACTGGTGCCCTCCACGCTGTGGAAGGGAACACAGGAGACAAGCGTGTGCTCTTAGAGACATGTGCTCCTCATGAGGAAAATTCAGAAGGGTTATCCATAAATAAAAACACCTGGACAAGCAGGTCCTGTTTTTCTAGTATGTTACATGTACAGGAAGCCAACTTTCATGTCTAGAAGTAACATAGTTACCCTGCATTCCAAAATTAAAAGCAACAAAAGCCACTCCCTTAAGAACTCTGCAAGCTAGGGCCTGATGCAGTCTCTTCAACACAGTAAATGCTGTGGCCTTTCTGCACTAGAAAAACCCAACTAAGCTGGAAGCAGTCCTAGCTCTGCTAAGTGCATCATGATTACCCTGATTTATGGTGGCCTGAAATAAAATAAGCTGGCTCCAACGATTTAATGTACAGCACAAGCCCTCGGAAACCTGAGACTACGATGCTCAGTCCCGGCAGCACTAGCTTGTCTACTGTTAATGCCCAAAGGCCCTAAATCAGCACTGTTCTTCTGAGAGTAGTGAAGACCTTACTGTAGCTTTTTGTGACCTAAAGCATGTGGTAATTTGGATGAGAACAGTTCCCATAGGCTTGTATGTTCTGCTCCCCAGTTAATGGAACTGTTTGGGAAGGATTAGGAGGTGTGGTCTTGTTAAAGGAAGTGCATCACTGGGGGTAGGCTTTGAGGTTTTAAAAGCCTAAGTCAGGCCTAATATCACTCCCTTAGCCTGCAACTTGTGGATCAGATGTGCTCAACTACTGCTCTAGTACTATGCCTGCCTGTCCCCCACTATGACAATAATGGACTCACCTTTTGAAATTATAAGCAAGCCCCCAATTAAGTAGAAGTATTTCTACTGTGGGCATTAGGTAGTCCCTGGCTTCCATCCCTGAGAAGAGAGGAAGAAAGAAGTAGGACCAAATGACTCTGAGCCTCTCCTTAAAAGGGTTGGCACTCTAGAGCTCAACCCCTGAGCTGCTCCTCAAGGAACCAGCAACTGTCTAAGTGGCAGGAGCCTCAGCTTCCTTCTGCGGAAGCATCAGAACCATCAGCTGGAGCGGAGGAGTGCCACCAGCAATGGAAAGTGACGAGCAATCTCATTCACCATGGTAAGCATGAATTCATGGCTGGAAAGAGGTGGAATCCAGGAGACAGTAAGCACACGGCTCCCTCTGCCTCTGAGATTCCTCACCATGGGGCTTTATGGTAGCAGCAGACTATAGTGGGCACCACTCTGTGGTGCTGGGCATCTTTCTTCTTCTTGGAATGAACTTGATTCTGAAAGGAAGGTCTCTTTCCCTTTAAGACCCCATCATGTTATGTCGGTTCCGATGCTGTATCTCTATTTGCTCCCCCACTTTAAGCCTCGCCATGCTTCTGCTCCCTGACTTCTAACTGGTTTCAAATTCAAATATGTGTTATTTTGAGATAGGGGGGCCCAGCTATGTAGCCCAGGATGGCCTCTACTCTCACTCCTCCTGCCTCTGTTTCCCTAGTGCAAAGATTGCAGGCATGAGCCATGGGCCCAGCTCAAATTCTACTTTAACATTGTGGGTTTGAATAAGACACATCTTCCACCGGTTCACATATTTGAACACTTGGTTCTCAGTCAGTGTCACTGGGGAACTCATACAACCTTTAGGAGGCAGAGCCTTGCTGCAGGAACAATGGCCTTGGCCCACTTCCAGGTCACATGCTGTCTTAGTTAGGGTTTCTACTGCTGTGAAGAGACACCATGACCAGGGCAACTCTTATAAAGGAAAGCATTCAATGGGGGGGCTGGCTTACAGCTCAGACATTTGATCCACTGTCGTCATGGTGGGACACACATAGGCGGGCACAATGGTTGGAGAAGTAGCTGAAGAGTTCTACATCTGACTCAGCGTCTGACCCTAGCAACACTTCCTCCAACAAGGCCACACCTCCTGACAGTGCTGCTTCCAAGGAGCCTATGGGGCCATTTTCACCACACGTCTACAGCTGAAGATGACATTCCTCAGCTTCCTGCTCCAGCTGCCTGTTACCGTGACTCCCACCACTATGGACTCGCTCTCTGCAACAGTAAGCCCAAATAAACCTTTCCTTCTACAAGTTGCCTTGGTCACGGTATTTTATCTCAGCAACAAAAAGTAACAAATGCTCTAAATCAAGAGAATTTTTTAAAATACTCTACTAATCACTGAGGGTAAACTTTCCCAGGCAGTAAATGGTTGGGGGGAGAGAAACCCACTTGAAATCTCATTTTTTTTCCCTAAATGGAAGTATGTCCAACAAGTGAGGATTTCTTCCAAAAAGGAATGCAGGAAGCTGAAAATTCATCTGAAGCAGGAGTATGACAGGAAAGAGGCAGGAGGTCTTAATTCTCCATATGTAAACACTTTACCAAACAATAAACACCAGTGTTTGCTGGGACAAACATCATATTTACATGAATCATAAGTTTTCCAAAATTTGAAACTTAGTACAAGTTTGTTTACTGTCATTTGGACAAATAATAGCATTCCAAACTCCCCAAGACATGTTCCAGAAAGAGAAAGGGAAAGACACAATACCACCCATCCTGTCATGCTACACACTAATGGTCAGCCAGTCTCCTGCAGACTGGCTGTGTGCAGGGCCTGTCTCTGATTCACTTCTCCTCATAACCCTGCATTCGCTCAGCAGGCTATCGCAGCCATGACCGCACAAGCCTTCCTGCAAAAGGTACTGTCATTCATCCAGATATCATCATGAATGAAACTGCTTAGTGCAGACAGGTGGTAGACAGAAGGAGGGAGGGAGGGAGGGAGGGAGGGAGGGAGGGAGGGAGGGAGGGAGTTAAAGGTTAGTAATCCTTCTCTTTACTATTCCTAAGGCTGGAGAAATGTAACTGCACTTTTCATTTTATACCTGGGAAAAGGGCTTACTAAGATGCCTGGGTGGCCACTGTTGGCTCCTTCCCATCCTCACCGAGGGCTGTGGAGATGCACACACAACTCTGGAGCACAATTGGCACTAGTTCTAACCCCAGCTCCAGAATTGCTAGACATGGGAACCTGGGTAAGTCAGTAGCGTTCTGAGCCTGCTTCCTCACCCAAAGAAATGGAAATGGTGCCTATAACTTGCAGGTGGCTTTAAAGGTTAAATAAAGAGAAAATACAGCATACATAGCATAGGGTTGCTGCTGATTAAATGCAACATACTGATTGAAGTAAATTATAGTTTGAATTCCTATAAAGCTCTGTGCTACAGAAGAAGAAGCAGGAAGAGAGAGGAAAGAAAGAAAGAAAGAAAGAAAGAAAGAAAGAAAGAAAGAAAGAAAGAAAGAAAGAAAGAGAGAGAGAGAAAGAACTATTTTCCAGAAAATACAGTGCTTCTCCATCCCGGGGTAGAAAATTGAGCCCATAGGAAAACGCTGTGAAAGCAGGACTTCCCTATGTGTCACTGAAACAGAGATGTAAAGTCACTCCATTTACCCATGAGTCCTAGGTGAAATGCAGACCTGCACCTGCCCCTTGGAGGCAGTCTAGCAACAGAACCAGAGCTGGTTCAACCTGACTCGACTCCTACCTACAGGAGACCAGGCCAATCTGAAGAAGGAAGGCAGGCACACACAGTCTTTCTCTCCTACCCAGCTCAGTCTTGAATTTGAACCCATGTCGAGTCAGGTCTTTACTATGGCCAGCTGACTTCTCCCAGTTTGGGACCCACATCAGAAAAATCAATTTTAAACTCCTACTTAGTGATTTATTTAAAATTGCCTATGATGATGTAATGAGATCCCTAACATCAGTCCTCCCGAATACTGTATTTTTCTTACCTAGTATCTTAGTAACTGTTTTATTGCTGTGAAGAGACACCATGACCAAGGCAACCTTTATAAAAGAAACCATTTAATTGGGGTTGGCTTACAGTTTCAGAGATTTAGTCCACTATTGTCATGGCAGAGAGCGTGGTGGCATGTAGGCAGACGTGGTATTATAGAAGTAGCTGAGAGTTCTACATTTGGACCAGCAGGCAGCAGAGAGAGAGACTTGGGCCTGTTGTAAGCTTTAAAACCTCAAAACCCGCCGGGCATGGTGGCGCACGCCTTTAATCCCAGCACTCGGGAGGCAGAGGCAGGTGGATCTCTGTGAGTTCGAGGCCAGCACAGCTAAAGGATATACAGAGAAACCCTGTCTCGAAGAAAAAAAAAAAAAAAACCTCAAAACCCACCCCTGGTGACATACTTCCTCCAAGAAGGCCACACCTCCTAACCCTTCCAAGCATTTCAATGAGTTCCCCTCCCTGATGACTAAGCATTCAAACCTATGAGCCTCTGGGGAGCACTTAGACTCAGAGCACCACACCAGTGAGGCCAGACAATCACATATGAGCAGAGGTGGGTGTGGCTGTATAGCTCCAGAGTGGGAAGGCAGAGTGGCTAATGACCCATGGGTCAAAAACAGGGGCGGAGGAAGGAAAGCTGCAGCCAAGAAGATCATCCTATATGAGGCCACTTTTTCCATCTGACAACCACGCTCCATACTGCCACAGTCCCCCCATCCAGGGAACACTTAGTTATTGATATCCTTATAGTAGAAAACTGTGTTTGCTTTTATGGTGTTTCTAAGTCTGCAAAACACTACTTAGAGGAGCAGTTCTCAACCTCTGAGTAGCTTTTCTTTTGGTAGTCAAATGATCCTTTTGAAGAGGTCACATTTTCAGCAAGAGTCCTGTTAGTTGGGCAAGAATTCTCCCTACCTGTGACATCTGCTCTTAGCAATATTCCAATCCACTGGCCTGCTACTTGGCCGTGACCCCAGACATTACTGTTTACTCACCTCTATTCTCTCCCTTATCCTGAGGGTCTTGACATTTATTCTAATACTCCTGAGTAAAATCTCCCTTACTATTCTAGCAAGAAATTTTGAACAGTGGTAGTGGGTTGAACAGTGTCCCATTTAAATCATATGAACATCCTATTGCTTAGAATCTTTACAGAGCAAAACAATGACTTCCATTTTATGTCTTAAGTCAGTTTTCTATTGCTCTAATAAAACACCATGACCAAGGCAGCTTATAAAAGAAAGTGGCTTACAGTTTCAGAGAGTTAGAGTCCATGATGGCAGGGCAAAGATGTGGGGGCAGGAACTTCTGAGAGCTCACAGTGTGACCCACAACTAGGAGGCAGAAACAGAGCTAACTGGAATTCTCTCAAGTCTTTTGAAACTTCTAAACTCTGCCCTTGTGTGACACACCTCCTCCAACAAGGTCATACCTCCTTCCCAAACAGTTCCAACAACTGGGGACCAAGTATTCAAATATATGAGTATGGGATCCATTCTCATTCAAACCACCACATTTTATATGATTAAGTTAAGGATTTTGTGAAAAGGAGCTTAGCTGAGTTGGCCCTAAATGCAATCACGTGTCCTTATGTGAGAGGCAGAAGGTAGGGTATAGAATTCATAGAATCCTAGCACTGGGGAAATTGAGGCAGGAGGATTTCAAGCAGTCTGGCTATACAGCACCAGGCCAACCTGACTTAGAGGGAAAGACTCTGCCCCCACCGAGAGAGAGAGAGAGAGAGAGAGAGAGAGAGAGAGAGAGAGAGAGAGAGAGAGAGATGGGAGAACAAGTTCTGGAAAGTTGGCTCAGTGTCTACAAGCACTGTCTATTCCTCCAGAGGACTTGGGTTCAATTTCACTCACATAGTTGCTTACAACTGTCTCTAGTTCCAGTTCTAGGGGCTCTAACACCCTCTTCTGGCCTCTGTAGGCACTAGGCATGAACATGCTGAACAAACATACATTCAGGCAAAACACCCATACACATAAAGTAAAATAAAAATTTAAAAATGAAGGAAGAGATCGGTGAGGGACCACGGAGTTTGAGAACACAGATACAAAAAGAGGTACCAACACAGGCAGAGAATGAGGTGGCAAGGCCTCAGCCAACAAATGTGCATGGGTACTAGAAACTGAAGAAGTGAGGGCCAGCATCTCCCCAGAGCACTTGCAAGGGCAGAGCCTGCAACCCCTTGGATGTGAATTTCTGGCCTCCAGAACTCTGGAGGTAACATTTTTTTTTTTTTTTTTTGTCTCAGTGAGAAGCCAATGTGTGGCCTGAAATAAGAGGTTAGGTTTACAGCCCACTAAGGTGTTAAGGAGTAATATATCCAAACTTAACAGGTTATATTTTTATAACAAACTTGATTTTTATAATGAAAAGTAACTATTGAAAGCCACCAAGCATGAGCATTTGTGAAATCTGAAGGGCAAGGGTGAGCAGCACATGAAAGGCACAGTGCCTTCACATGCTGCTTCTCAGCCCAAGAAATACAATCCCGTAAGGTCCCAGGGGCACTCATTCCAGCTCAACAATGAAAAGAACTAAATGTCTGCTTCTTCCAGAGGGAGAATCCTCTAGAATCTGAACTCATGACTCTCTGGGAGGAGCGTGGGCTGGGATCTTGTTGAGTACGTACTTTTCCACAGGTTTAAAGGTGTTTCCTTTGGCTCACAGGAATGACCAAACATAGCAACCTTCCAAAGAAATAAACGGAAGAGGCAACAGGGAGTACACGTCACAGAATGAAATTCAGTGAGTAATGACAGTGACCCTGCGGGGAAGGAAGATCTCTTCAGAGACTAAAAACAGGACACACAGTTGTACTGCCCTACAAAAGAACTCAGCCGTGTGGGAAATAAACACACCTTGGTGTGCTTTCTTTGCCTGGTGACCTGATGCTGAGAGTCATTACCTAAGAGGAAGCAACAATGAACTGTCAAATGATCCTCTATAAACAAGCTATTGGCCAAACCACCACCAAGGCAAGGAGCCATGATAAGCTCTGTGGTGGCCGATTTCCTGCCGCTGCCTCACTGAGTCTGTATCAGACTCATGTCACCCTTCCCTATCAGGGCTTTGTCTCCTGGCCCCTGTGCTCACTCCAGAAATTCCGCTGTAAGGGACTGTCTTGGCTTCCTTCAGTGATGACTGCACTATGGAGTGTAAGCCAAATGAACCCTTTCCTCCTCAGCTTGCTTTTTGCTCATGGTGTTTCATCTGGGCAATAGAAACCCTAAGACAAGCTGGTACCAGTGTAGTGATGTATTGCTGTGACAGACCTGGCCATGTTTTGGGGAGGACTGTGGAAGGACTTTGGAACTTTGAACTAGAAAAACCATTGAGTGTTGACTGCTCAGTGAGCTCTTCTGTAGGAGCTTGGAGGATAAGAATGTCAAGAGCAGTGCAGAGGATGGAAGCCTAGCTTGTGAAGTTTCAGAAGGAAGCAAAGGCTCTTTTGGGATTTTTAAAAATTATGTATACAATATATACATATACTAAATAAATATATATTCAGCATATAGTATTTATATATAAATAATATATTTATTATGTATACAGTATGTATACATACTGGTCTACAAGTATACCTGAAGGCCAGAAGAGGGCACCAGATCTTATTATAGATGGTTATGAGCCACCATGTGATTGCTGGAAATTCAACTCAGGTCCTCTGGAAGAGCAGCCAGTACTCTTAATCTCGGAGCCATCTCTCCAGCCCCCTCTTCTGGGATTTTTGTGTGAAGAATCTGTAGTTCTGGTTAGCTAGGGCTGAATAATCAGTTATGATTAACAAGATATCAGAACTGCTAAAGTTAAATCCTTGCTCTGCTGGTCAGCTAGAGCTGAGAAATTAGCAGTGACTAAGAAGAGACCACCATTGTTGAGGTGAAATCTCCTGTGCTTCCTAAGAGTCAGCACACAGAAGCCATGTTCCAAAGGTAGCCACCCTTGTACCTTGCACTGGCAGACAAACATGGTAGTGTAGGAGTTACCCAGGTGGTACTGGTTTTGAAAGCATGAAGGAGTCGTGGAGAGCAGCTGAGACTTGGCACTATGAGAGGCCAAGAGAGGCCATTGGTGAATGTGCAACCAGAAGGCCCAGGATTAAAGGGGTCATGCAAAGAATTTGAAGCTTGGCACAATGTAGAGAGCCCATGAAAGGCTACTGGTGAAAGGGCAGGTCAATTACAGCTTAAGATTCCAGCATTTTGGAGATGCCAGTATCATAGGATGGCCACCAAGAATAGCAGTGGAGTGGAGTCAGCTGGAGCCTAGGAAGACACGCTGTGTGTGCTGCAGAGGGCGGAGCTGGAGAAGTGACCCAAGTACCTTGGAGGAGCCCAGAAGAACATGAGTGAGTCCCTGATATTGAACATGGAGTCATTTACACTGTTAGAGTTTGGTTTGCTTTGTTCAGGTTGTGGCTATGACCTGTTTCTTCACTCTTGAAGTAAAGTATTTAATTTATTTTTTATTTTAAGACCTCTACAGTTGAGAGAATTTAAGCTTTTGATTTTAAAAGAGACTGGATATTTTTAAAGAGACAACTTGTAAAGCATTTGAATTTGTAAGGCTGTGGGACTTTTTAAGTAGGTAAAATGTTTTATATTGTGATGTCTTTATTAATGTGTCATCTTGCAGATGTACAAGAAAAGAAAGGTTGTGACTAAGTTGACACACAAGGGGTCAGCTGTGCTGACTGGATTTACCTAAACTATGGTCATCGGAGAGGAGGGAACCTCGACTGAGAAAACGCCTTCATAAGATGGGCTGTGGGCCAACTTGTAGAGCATTTTCTTAATTAGTGATCAACCGGGAAGGGTCTACCCCACTGTGAGTCATGCCATCTCTGGGCTGCTGATCCAGGGCTCTACAAGAAAGCAGGCTGAGCAAGCCAGGAAAAGCAAGCCAGTAAGCAGCACCCTTCCATGGCTTCTGTGTCAGTTCCTGCCTCCAGGTTCCTGCCCTGCTTGAGTGCCTGTCCTGTCTTCCTGATGGACTACAATGTAGAAGTATAAGCTGAACAAACCCTTTCCTCCCCAACTTGCTTTTTGGTCATGGTGTTTTGTTGAAGCAATAGAAACCCTAACTAAGCAGGGATTAAAAAAATATCTTTCACACCCCCTCTACTAAGATCATGGCAGGGATAACAGCAACAAAAGATGATTAAGACAGCTGGGTGTGGTGGCACACGCCTTCAATCCTAGCACATGGGAGGCAGAGGCAGGTGGATCTCTGTGAGTTTGAGGCCAGCCTGGTCTACAAAGTGATAAGTTCACAGTCACACTATGAACTGCACAGCTGAGCTCCCTACATTTCTTTAGGGTATGATCTCTAGGACAGCCAGGGCTCTGTTACACAGAGAAATCCTGTCTCAAAAAAAAAAAAATGATTAAGAAAAGCATACATATTTACTATTAAGATGAGCTTAAAGTAACATAAAGACTTAAGAACCTGAAAAGACAGGGGACTGGGAGGTGGGAGGCTGGTTTTTTAATGATTTTATGTTGCATGTGGAGTGTCTTGCCTGCATGTGTGCACCTTGTGCCTGCCTAGTGGCCATGGGGGCCAGAAAAGGCATCAGATACCCTGGGTATAGAGTTACAGACAGTTATGAGCCACGATGTGGGTGCTGGGACTCGAATCTTGGTCTTCTGGAATAGCAGGCAATGCTCTTAACCTCTGAGCCGTATCTCCAGCCATAAAATCCATGGATTTTTAAGTATAGATTTGTCAGAAGTAGATAGTCAAAAATGCTTGGACTTAAAAAGTACAATCCAGGGGTAACAAAAAAGAGGAAACCTCAGGCAAGCTTGTATGTCCAGATTTTTCTCTGTGGTGTGTATCTGCAGGGATAAGGACATTCCCTTTTTCTGGGACAGGAAAGGCATCTACTATATGAGGACCTTACCACAGATAATGAAGGTCTGAAAATAGTTCCTAGGTTGTAAACATGTTCCAGGGGCAAAGGGCAGGGGAGGTTGCTGGTGACCATCTTTTCCCGAGTTCCGCAAACATATGTGCAGCACCATGCTCTCACCCCTCTCCACAAAGCAAAGAAATAAAAATGTAATTTAAAAATATTTAAAGATATTTGGGGCCACTTATGCTAAACTCCATCACCCCTCCATGTCTAATTCTTGCCTATGGAGAACCGGGTTGTTTACTATTTTCAAGGTTCTCATGAGAAATTATCACAAATTCAGTTGTCTAAATCAACAGAAATTTCTTCCCTCCCATTCTGGAGTGCAGAACTCTGAAGCCAAGATGTCATCAGGCCCTGCTTCCGCTCAATGCTGTGGGGTGGTCCCATTATTCCCACCCCTTCCAACTTCCCTCAGCAGCACTGTTCCACCTGCAAGGCCGCCATCCCTAGCCACATGGCTTCCACTTCTTCTAAAATATGTGTCAAAGCTCCTCCTACCTCTTTTGGGGGGACACCTTTCATGGAATTTAGGGTTCACACAATCCAGAACCATGTCCTCACTTCAAGATCCTTACCTGAATAACATATACAAACACCCTTACCACAAATAAAGGCGAGTTCACAGGCTTGTTTTATAGACACAGACATCTTTGGGAGAAATGCCGTGTGAGTGAAATGTCCCAAGAAGCCCACCTGGCCTTGTGTTCCGAACTCCAGCAGCTGGCTTTCCTGTCTGCTCACAGTCACACTATGAACTGCACAGCTGAGCTCCCTACATTTCTTTAGGGTGTGATCTCTAGGCTGGTACCTACCCTGCAGCTAGCACCCTGTGATCCAGCACCCAGCACTCTGGATGGGTCACAATGGTCCTTGGTGCCTGTCTCCCCCACTGTCACCCAGCATGGTAAAAGCAAGATTTGTTCTTATCTACTATACAGCACCTCACCACAACACATGTAAAAAATAAGAGGCTCCAAGGATGGATGCTTGTCAGATAAAAGCACAGATCAATCTGTGTCATCACACAGGTGAAACACACTGGGTATGCTGCTGGGATGTGTTTTTATTTATTTTATGGGTATGAGTGTTTGCCTTTATATATGTCTACGCACATGTGCTTGGTGCCCATGGAAGTCATAAGAGGACATCAGATGCCCTGGAACTGGACTGTCAACAACTGTGAGCCACCATGTGTGTGCTGATAACTGAACCCTGTCCTCTACAAGAACAGGAGCTCCTAAAAGGCAACTCTGCAGCCTCCTCCAGATAGCATTCTGAAAGACCACATACTGAGGAGATTCAAAATAATAAACTTCTAAAGATAGCATTTTAGGCACAGGCAATTCAGTGGACATTCTAAGTTAAACCTCTCTGGGTGTCTCAGGATCCACAGACTGGGAAAGCCAGATAGACTGCTCACTGTTTCTGTCTACAGCAGCATCAGTCACAAGCAAATGGCCTCCTAACAAGGCATTTCCTTTTGCTCTGTGGAGGGCAAATACAAAGACATCATTCAGGGGCACTCACTGAATTATTGTCTTCGCTTAAACCCTCCTCTTAGGCAGAGAGCTCAGCGGCAGCAGTCAGCCCAGGGAAGGACTGATGTTCTACGGGAAAGTTGTTCAAATACCCAGACAGCCAACCCAAAGGGCTAGCACTAACTCTTGTTCAGCTCCAAAGCATGCAGACCTGTCTGGAGGTGTGCTCTGAGCATATGCAATCTGCTCTAGACCCAGCACTGGGGAGAAGGCAAAACGCTCCATGGTGAAAGGGAGAGGCTGGGGTTCCCCACCAAGCATCAGTCAACCCACATTCACAAGACCTCGCCTGTAGACCAGGTTCCAATGTGGGGTCATGGCTTTACTTGTAAGTCATTGAAATAAACTAATAGGTCACACACAGCACTTTCAAGAATGAAATCATGAAACAGAATCCACCAACACTGCTCTGCACACTGGAAAACATCTGTCTCGCTACGTGTCAATGCACGTATATATAATACTGCCACTATATAAAAGCTATTTCTCACAGTGAATCACGGGCAACTTTGAAAGCCATCATTCTTTAAAAAAAATGCAGTATTCAATTCAAACATAATAAAAATATTGCATATATTTATTTCTTTGGGGAATATCAATGATTATCCAGAATACCTTGGACAGTGCCCGAAAACCAAGTAAGTCTCTCCCAAGTGTGTTGCTGGAACCCTGTCTTGTATTTTAAAAGACATGGAAGCTGTTTTTGATGAGAACCTAACAGAATGACAGAGCTAGTTCTTGGTCAATGGGGAGGAACTCAAGTGCTGATAGAATGACTGGCACTGGGCCACCTTGGCTTTTTAACTCTAAAACACTTGGGTATATGATTTGTTTTGTAACGAACCCATTTACTCAATTGTGTCTGCCCAAGAATACTAAGTAGATTTATACTTCCAGTGTTTGAAAGGGGGAGATCGCGGAGCATGTAGAATGATAGAAGGAGGCCAAGCTGAATTTTCCTGTTGCAGAGACTGGCTTCTATAAGAAAATGAGACAATGAGCACCCAAAACACTTAGAGCCTTGCTCTTGGGCCTAGAACTCTCACACGCATGAAATAATCCTACGGGACACCAAGACAAGCATATCTGACAGTGGGGAATGGGCTGGCGGGTTTTACGGTCACATCTCACACCGAGGCTGATAAGCTGGTACTTACCGCTAAGCACCGCCACCTTTAGAGAAGGCTCTATTTTAAGGCATCCACATCTATTATCTCATTTATTTCTGAAAATACACAGATACCAGGGCCAGGAAGATGCCTCGGCTGGCAAAGGCACTTGCCACCCAACAATACAAATTTAACCTGAGTCTGATCCCAGAAGCAACATAAAGTTAGAAGGAGAGAAGTAGCCCCACAAAGTTGTCATCTGACTTCTACATGAATGCTGTGCACTCACATACTACACACACACACACAAACACTATAAATTAAAAAAAAAATGATACCATCAGTGTTAGCATTCCACTCAATTTACAGGAAACAGAAAGCCATTAAATAATATGTCCAGGATGGGAGCCTAAACACACAGCTTCCCTTTGTCTACAGTATAAAGTCCAGGCCCTCAGGCAGACCATAGCAGACAATAAATCCACTCCTTTCCTTTGAGAATATGAGGCCATGAAGGGAAATCCAGAGCCATCCAAACGGAATCGCTGTGGCCCCAAGTGTCCTGGCTTAGCATCACCTGTCTGACTCCACCCTAAAGAGCAGTGACGGACGTGAAGCACAGAAAGCAGATGGCACACTCAGTGGCTTCTGTGGTTTTGGATTCTTGCCATGCACCACTAAAGAACTGGAGAGAAATGGAGCTAGAATAGGCCGAGCAGCATTCCCTGAGATATTTCAACTGCCTAGCAGCTGAGTTCCCATGCACCAGGACCCTACACACTGTGACCACCTAAAATGTCACCTCAGTATTTTTACTGAGGTCTGGGTGAAACCCGCTGGGTCAGTCCATCACTGCGGGCGGCCCAGAGTCCTTTGTGTACAGCTACCTGCATGGCAACTGAGTCCACGTCTCAGAACAGTTCATTGTTCTTTCCAACACACCAAACTCCCCAAATTATGCTCATGAGTGCCAAAGGCACTTGAAAATTAAAAAGAGACTTCACACTTAATAACAGGTTTTATGGCTTGAGCCTTTCCCTGGTCTCACGATGGGTATTCTGGTATGTAAGCCCAGAATTGCATTACTATAATTATTCTACAACAGCAAAAATAGTGTCAGAATATTCAAAGCTTAAAGATGCATTGCACACTGAATCCTACTGTGAGCTGTGTCTGAACCCACAGAGTAGTGGGAGGAGGACAAGAGCAGGGAGGGGAGCATTGTAACCGAACTTTTAAATTATTATTTAACACTTATTTATTTATTTCTAAATTCACTTATAACAAACACCAACAATTTCTTAACTATTAATCCTATAAATTCCTACAACCCCTTTAACCTATCCACTAAACCTATTGATAATCATAACAACTACTTTCATAACCTTTTAGAATGATACAGTCTCTGGGGCAGGTCCTCAGTCGTCAGGAACACAGTATTTGTTGTAGATTCTTTAACACACTTAGCAGTCCTTTTTCTGGATCTCTCAGATGCAGGTTCGTCAGGGTAAGTTGGTTATTGCAGTCTCACCTTAAATAAGGCTTCATGCTTTCTTCTCTGTGGGAGACCCCAGCCGTCTGCAGGCCAACTTACTTCTTTTGAATCAGGAACTCAGGTGCTCTGCCTCAGTCCTTAAAGCCAGGCACTGTTTCCTTTAGGCCACTGTTTGGACAGATCAAACCCCTCTAGGCAAAAGCTGAGCCACAGGGTCCAGTCCTTGGCCTTTTGGTGTCTTGCTCAGGCTTTCTTTGCTCACCGGCTTCTTTCTGCTTCAGGGAGAGAGCTGGCCATCAATGGCCAGCCGTTTTTTCAGCAGGACTCTTGGAGCTCTCTAGCATCAGGGGCCTCTTCTCTTCTGGGCTCCACACACTGTCCTCAAATAGGAAGAACTCTGTTTCAGCTTAATTTGGGCTCCGCCCACTTAGCAGCTGAAAACAATGTCAGGCCAGATACTTTGTTTCTTCAATTCTATTGAGTCTTTCCTGTTTTCCTGACTTCAAACTTGTTTTTCCGGCTATTGAGTCTTTCCTGTTTTTGCTGACTTCATACTTGTTTTTCAGTCTATTGAGTCTTTCCTGTTTTTGCTGACTTCATGCTGATAATGCTCTTCAGGCCCCAAATTAAGAGACAGTATCAGAAACTCCTATATATTTTCTAAATCTAATTTATCTAACCCCTACAGAGCATCTTAACAAAATGCTTTCTTTTTAAAGAGTTACTACCTCTATAATGAGCCCAAGAAATGACTCTGTGAAACTTCTTTTATCAAAAGCTTTGACCTGGAAGTTTTCCCTTTTTTCCCCTCTTTTCCCTTCTCTGAGAGAGGTCTTGCTGTACAGCCTAGCTGAGCCTCAAGCTCAGTCCCCCTGCCTTGACCACAACACTCAGAGCTCAATATTTTCTTTTAAGTCAAAATCCTACTGGGCCGGGCATACAGCTCAGTGATTAGAGTGTTTGCCTGCTATGCACGAGGCACGAGGTTTGTTCCCCAGCACAACAGAATTCATAAATAACAAAACTATCTCGATGTAGTACTCAGCACTCTAATTATGAAATCCAAATTTGTATTTTAAATAATATCCCTCTAGCTCTTAAAGGACACATAACACAATCAGCCCCAAATGCCCCATAGGATGTTTGCAAAGGATGAAAGAACCAAATTATTTTATAGTTCCTGTGTTGAATTCACATCAGCACTGCATCAACTCTTCCACTGAAGTTGTAGAAGGGATTTTTTTTTTTTTAATTTCAGCATGTCTGTGTGGTGGCGCACATCTTTAATCCCAGCACTCAGGAGGCAGAGGCAGGTGGATCCCTGTGAGTTCAAGGCTAGCCTGGTCGACAAAGCAAGTTCCAGGATAGCCAGGACTGGTGTACAGAGAAACCCTGTCTTGAAAAAAAAAAAAAAAAAAAAAAAAAAAAACATGTCCATGGGGCTAGGAAGAATGCCTGGGCAGTGTGTACCTGCCACACAAGCATGAGGCCTTAAATTCATATTCTCCGCATTTACATAAAAAGCGGGGCACAGCAGCACACACCTGTAATCCCATTGCTGAGGAAGTGGACACAGGAATGTCCCTGTGGCTTGCTAGAGAGCTAATCAGGCTGAATTAGCGCCAAGTTAAGAGACTGTCTCAAATAAAGTGCAGAGGGGCTGGGGAGATGGCTAGGCACTTAATACTTGCTACTTTTCCAGATGACCTACCTGGGTTCAATTCTCGGTATGTACATGGCAGCTCTTAACTGTCTCAAGTTCCAAGGGATTCGATGTCCTCCTATAAACTCCGAGGGCACCAGGCACACATGTGGTATACCCATACATGTTAAATTAAAAACAAGAAAGAGCAACAAAGAAAACTACCTGCCCTCAACTTCTGACCTCTATGTGTGCACACTCACAAACACATCCATGCACATACAGCAAAAACCACACGCGTGAACACACCATAGACACACGAATGCACAGTTTTTCCAGCACCTCTACTGTTTACCTGTGCTCTGTCTACACTTTGTAAATAGCGTATGGTTCTTCCTTCTCTTCTGGCTTTCCAACACAAAGACAACTCTTTTAGGAGTTTACCGATGTATACAACTCACCACTAGCACACACTCCAGAGCACCAGAAACTACAAGAGAAGAGTGAGGGGAGAAGGTGACAGGGTCAGGAGAGCAGCCAAGCACAGAAAGCCTGCTTCAGACTGGGCATGGTGACCAGGCCAACAATCCCAGCATGCAGGAGGCTGAGATGGGAGAACCTCTAGTTTGAGGCAGCCTGGACTGTAATATGAAGCCTTGTGAGGAGGAGAGAGGAAAAGGCAGGATCCCCGGGACGGTGTCTCCAGAAAGACGGAGGGAGCCAGGCAGGTCTGTCGAGTGCTCACCCAGCACAGACCAGGCCAGTACCAATACCCCCTCCCCTGCCCCCACCAAGAAAAAAATAACAGTAAAGAAAGAAACAACACCCCAAACACAATTATTACTTAGAAATTTCAGGTTCACGTAAAAAAAAAAAAAAAAGTGCCTTTAACCTGGCACTCATCCTTGCTCATTTGCTAAACATATATGCAAATGTGTTTCTCTCTTTGCATCAAACCAAATTAATAGTTACCTAGTAGTTCTGATTTTCACTTCAAACTCTGTCAAGGGTCTCTGTCCACATCCAGGAAAGGGCAATCCCAAGACACAACTCTTGCGACACAGGCTGGAAGAACCTTCTGTCCAGCCTCAGATCACAAAGAAAGGTTCTTCACTATCCTCTGCAGGGACAAGGGACAGCCAGGGGAGAGGGAAGCCAGGCACAAAGGTACTACAGCAGACTCCTTGAGCCTGCTTTGTGTGCACCAGCAGCAGCTTGTCTGTCTGTGGGGACAGAAGAGGGGCGAGGGCTCTGACATTTACATGTCAATACGCCCGCTGCTCCTCCACCAGCCCGTCTGGCATCCTGGTCCTGGGTTTTGTTCCCCCTTATCCAAGGAGCCTTGATTTCTGTGGCTGCCAGCAAGCACTTGGCAAACTCGTTCTGAGAGATTTGCCACCTCCTCACAGTGCTAAGGCTGAGTGAATACATCAGTGACCAACCAGCAGGTTCTTCAACATGTCCTGGAAGGCACCGGAGAGTTGCTTGCTTTAGATAACAATCATGGACACACTCTATTCCAAAAGGTGTTGTGCGGGGAGGGGCAAAGACAGACTCAGAGGACTGGACCCTGCGCCTCACACTTACTCAGAAAGCAATGGCGGGGGAGTTTGTTTCTAACCCTGAGCCATCAATGTAATACAAGTGCCAAACACAAAGGAATCGATGTAAGTATTTTAGGACTCACTGTTGGAAGCGTGTTATCTCTGAATAAGGAGGTGGGGACAGAAACGAAAACATGGCCTGTGTACTGCTCTCATAGGGAGTGGTAGCAAGAAGGGAGAAAATCCTAAGGGATCACTTCCTGTCCTGTGAGAGAGAAATGATTTGAGTGTGGAGACACATCTGCACAAGCAGCAGAGACTTACTTCTCAAGAAATGGGCGAGGGGCTTTCCTGCGGGGCTGGGGGTCAGGAAGTACCAGTTCCGAGATGTGAGAATTCCACCTTAAGAACAGATTCTCTATGAGTTTGAGACCAGCCTAGCCTACAGGCTGAGTTCCAAGACAGCCAGGGCTACACAGAGAAACCCAGAAACAAACTGACTGTGGAGTAAAAATACTGATTTACAAAGGAACACAATACGTGATACAGACTGATCTATACTAAGATAAGGCTACACTTCCAGTGCTGGAAATACCACAAGCATTAGTCATTTCTGAAATTACAAAGTGCAGATCCATGACCCATTTATTGTGACTGGAAAGCAGCAAGGTTACGGCACTGAATGGGAGTCCCTCAAATTACTTCTCCTTTCTTCCTTCCCCCGTTGTTCAAAAGGCTGCTGGTGTAATTTGGGCCTGTAGCTGAAGAACAAGCCTGCCTCCATCTTGGACTTAAAAGTTGTCTTATAGTAAAGACAAACTAAGTCCATTCCTATTTATATTTAAACCTGTTTCTCAAGGATTAGGCTTTGCTCCACCAATAGCCTTAACTACAAATGGTTCTGTACTGCCTGTTCCAGAAATGGCAATCATCTCTTTGCTTTAAAAGGTTGTTTATAGGGGCTGGAGAGATGGCTCAATGGTTAAGAGTACTGGTTACTCTTCTAAAGGACCTGGGTTCAAATCTCAGCACCCATTGCAGTTTGAGCACCAGGCCGGGCATGGTGGCGCATACCTTTAATCCCAGCACTCGGAAGGCAGAGGCAGGGGGGTCTCTGTGAGTTCAAGGCCTTCCTGGTCTACAGAGTGAGTTCCAGGATAGCCAGGGCTACACAGAGAAGCCCTATCTGGAAAAACAAAAAAAAAGTTGTTTATAACCATCTTGCAAACTCTACCTTTGTTTCAAGAAGTTAAATGGCCAAGTCTGAGTACCTGCTTATGCCTGTCTTGCAGCCGCGTCTTCGTTTCAGGAGGTCGTTATAACTAACTCGTTATGACTATGTTCTGCTCCTATAACCCCACCTATTCTGCCAGCCAAATCCACTCGGGAACACCTACCTATCCCTGAGCTATCCAATGCTGACTTCTTGAACCCCACCTTAGGGGGAGGCAGCCCACGCACACAAATTAACACAGCATTTACTTTACAAGTGTTTGGTGGTCAACTGGGCTTCATGAGTGTTTCACAGGGTCTCACTCTGGTCTAGACCCAGGAAGGGCAGGACAGAGTTTCCAGAAAGTATCTTCTGAATGGACACCGTTTCCAGCCTGGGATAGGCAGTGGCAAAAATCTTTCCCTCCCAGGAAGGGAGAGCATCTCAGCCTATGGTGTGAAAGACTCAGAACTGCCTGGACCCAGACTGTTCTTGGAAGTGTTCTGGTACAAAGCTCTCTTGGGTTGATCTTATTAAGCTTCAGCGAGCAAGCTGAGCGCTCACAACACCACATGGGCCGACACCCTCCCTCTCCAAACAATCTCTGCAGATATTACAGAACAGCTGTCAACAGGAAACCATATGAAACCTGGATAAAGACTGATTAGTCGTCCTTGAAATAGAGCACACATCCCCAGCTGCACTCTGTGGGAGAGCCCCTCTTCCTGTGCAGCCAGCAGCAGGGCTAGGCACTTATCAGGCTTTTGTTGCTGTTGTTTGAGACAGGGTCTCTCTACATAGCATTGGCTCTTCTGGAACTCCCTATGTAGACTAGGCTGGCCTCTAACTCAGAGATCCACCTACCTCTAGGCCAGTGTTGGGATTAAAGGTCTGCACTACTACACCCAACTTGCAGAAAATGGCTAATTAAATTATTTAACAGTATTTGGATGATCATTAATTGATGGGTGGCTGTTAATCCTTACCCAGTCATTATAAATGAGCACACAGACACCACATAGATTTTAACAAGCCTTGGCCTGAATTGAGCAATCTTGGCCCATCTAAGCTAGCTCTTAATTCTATTTCTGAATAAAGCCCTGTGTAACATACATACGTCCACTGGGCTGTTTCCTCCACATTATGCCAATGTTCCAGGTCACGTGGAATGAGGTTCTTTTCTCTAACCAATGGCGTGTGTCTTCCTTCCTACTCTTTGTTTCTTCTCTTCTTCATCTACTGGAGGCTTCTTCTACCCATGAACCTTTCTGCTTCAGAAGCCCACACCTTAGTCCTGCCTACCTCTGTCTTGTCCAATTTCAGGCCTCAGCATTTATTCAACCAATCAGGGACAATGATTAGAAAACAAAGTAACAGAGAGCAAGCAGGACCAATTAATTAACATTTAGAATGTATAACATCACTCCATCACCCAAATAATTAGACTTTTTTGACATTTGGTTTTATATTTGAGAATTGTATAAGTAGGAGAAAAATCTTGTTTTTCTTTACTTTGTATTTTATTTATTGTTTCTAGGGTGGAACTCCGCTGTGTTTTTTGACTACGGGTGGGTAGAAAAAGGTGTCTGTCCTAGATTCACAGACTACCTGTGTAAGGTAGGATCAAGGGGGG
>CAJQZJ010032984.1:25300-39250 GCA_907164525.1 Lophiomys imhausi | reverse complement strand
CCCCCCCTTAAATAATTTTCTCTGAGCATAAGTGAGAGACTGCATTGTCTCCATTTCCCTTCCAATCTCTTTCTTTCAAGACACAATTATTTTCCCTGGTTGTTGTCTTATACTCCAGGCCCTGGAGAAGATGTATCCTGATTTCAGGGCTCAGCGGGTGGGTCGCGAGGGTTTCAGATAGGGTTGGTGGAAGGCTAAATCCCATGTCTGATTCCCTGTCTTGTTCCCACCATCACTTGGCCGCAGAGGCCTCAGCATCATTCCACCACACTGCGTGTATCCTATTGGGGAAGGTCAGACAGGGCTAGAGGCGCTTGACAAGAGCCAAGTGAGACTTGCATCAGCACCTGGGACTGAGCATCAGGATCCTGAGTAGAGAGAATCATGGGATCTCCATACAGGGGCTTCTGCTCCAGAGTGGATGGGATGAGCAGAGTCCAGTGATTCTAACCAGAAAATAGGAGATGTTGGGCAGTGCTGTAGATACTGGGTGAAGATGCTCTGGAGGACACATGACCTTGTCCACATGGTTATCAGAGACAGGTTGAGACATTGACACTGGCTCGAGGAGATGGAACTGAAGTGAGTCTGTCAGCTGGCTGTAGTGTCCTCTCATGTATATGATGATCTCCCCGTAAAGCCCCAAGGGTGGATAGAGGCTAGCAGAGGCAGCCAGGGGTCCAGGGAGTGGTGTCTTGTCCCCAGAGGTAGGAGCATGTTATCATGGGACTTCCTACTGACAGGCAGTTTGGAATGTCAGGTCACTGCAGGATGATTGTCTGACAGAGGGGACAAAGAGGAAGCTGTGGTCACATTGACACACAGTCATCCAGTCCAGTTGCCCCTGGGGTGCTGGAGAGGGGAATGACATTTATTGCACAGGATATTAATGTACAAGTGAGGCCCCTGAACAGACAAGATGCAGGACAGAAAACAGAGGTGGCAGGTGACACTGTCCTAGGCTCATGTTCCATATTTCCATACTCTAAAAACTTGCAGGCTTCCTGGGCCTGGCTCTCCTCACACGTCCTCTGCTTTGCTAAAAGAATACCACCTATCCTAGAGAATCTGTGCCTCTCCATGTTGAAAGTGATCCCCTGTCCATGAGACATGTAGGTATTTTAATTAAGAACATACCATGGCTAGATAGATGGCCCAACAGTTAAGAGGACTTGCTGTTCTTCCAGAATATCCAAGTTTGGTTCCCAGTACCCACATCAGGCAGCTCACAAATGCCTATAAGTCCAAGTGCAGGGCATCCGTGTTCTCTTCTGGCCTCCATAGGCACCAACCCTTATGTGTAGGGAGTTAGATAAATTAAATTATATTTAGAAAATATATAGGGGTTTCTGATACTGTCTTTTAATTCGGGGCATGAAGATCATTATCAGCATGTGGACTAAAAACAGGAAACAAACAGGAGACTTAATAGACTGAAAAACAAGGTTGAAGTCAGGAAAAACAGAAAATACTCAATAGACTGAAAAACAAGGTTGAAGTCAGGAAAAACAGAAAATACTCAATAGACTGAAAAACAAGGTTGAAGTCAGGAAAACAGGAAAGACTTAATGGACTTGAAGAAACAAAGTATCTGGCCTGACATTGTTTTCAGCTGCTAAGTGGGAGGAGCCCAAATTAAGCTGAAACAGAGTTCCTCCTATTTAAGGACAGTGCATGGAACCCAGAAAAAGAAGAGGCCCCTGATGCTAGAGAGCTCCAAGAGTCCTGCTGAAAAAAGGGCTGGCCATTGATGGCCAACTCTCTCCCTGAAGCAGAAAGAAGCTGGTGAGCAAAGAAAGCCTGAGCAAGACACCAAAAGGCCAAGGACTAAACCCTGTGGCTCAGCTTTTGCCTAGAGGGGTTTGATCTGTCGGAACAGTGGCCTAAAGGAAATTGTGCCTGGCTTTAAGGACTGAGGCAGAGCAGCTGAGTTCCTGATTCAAAAGAAGTAAGTTGGCCTGCAGACGGCTGGGGTCTCCCACAGAGAAGAAAGCATGAAGCCTTATTTAAGGTGAGACTGCAATAACCAACTTACCCTGACGAACCTGCATCTGAGAGATCCAGAAAAAGGACTGCTAAGTGCGTTAAAGAATCTACAACAAATACTGTGTTCCTGATGACTGAGGACCTGCCCCAGAGACTGTATCATTCTAAAAGGTTAGAAAAATAATTATCAATAGGTTAAGTGGATAGGTTAAAGGGGTTGTAAGAGTTTATAGGATTAATAGTTAAGGAATTGTTGGTGTTTGATATAAGTGATTATAGTAATAAATAAATAAGTGATAAATAATAATTTAAAAGTTCGGTTACACATGAGCCTGTTTTCTTCAAAGGAAGGAAATGACTGAGTCCTGGTCACCCTGAAGGCTGGAGTGGATGTTGTTTGACAACCTGTGATCTTTGTGCTCTTCCACGGAGTCAACCTTCCTGAAACACCCAAAATCCTGGGCATTGTGTAGGCTCTTATCCTGAGCTTTGTCTCATCCTTTTAAAAGAGGTCCCATGTCCTTTGCATCCTCCACCAATAGAATCTATCCTTATGCTTATTACAAATCCTTCCTCCCTTAGGCCCTTACCCTGAGCTCTGTTTATCCTCAATAGAACTCACTCTTATTGTAAAGGTCACCTGGTGCTTTGCTACTTTGCTAGGGAGCCATGCCCAAAGCTTTGTTGTGGTAATTGACACTTGGAAACCCTGAGGTCAAACTCTGGAAGGTTTGACCCAGTGCTTGCTTGCAAACGTGGAGCTGACTTGAGTTTCCTTCTTCCACCTCAGGAGTTTCCCTGCAGACCATGAGGCTTACAGGGATCTCCAACATGGCAGTGGCGGGGAAGGGGGACCAGGACAGAGGAAGGAAGGATACATGTGCCATGGCATGCATAAAGAGGTCAGAGGACAACTAGAAGAAATTGGCAGAATTTCTCCCTCTACTCCAGGGGTTCTCAGGTTCAAACTCAGAATATCAGGCTTGTCAGAAAGTGCCTTATCCTGCTGAGCTGTCTTGCAGGCCAAACACTCTGTAGGGAGAGGAGGAAGCCCTGAGTGAGGGTGTGCTGTAGGCATGGGCATGTCCAGGTCCAAGACCGCTACGCTCAGACCCACGGGAAGATGGCAAAGCCTTCTCCCACCCAGGGTGAAGCCTAGAGAGAAATGGCAAGTATTCCTTTCTGGTGTGTGTGTGGCCATTGACAGTATTCACAGAAAATGTTCATCGTAACTTCCTCCCCTTGGATACTTGTTGAGACTGTTCCCTACAAAGATTGTGCTGAGATTAACTAAACCTGGCTCCTCCATCCATTTATACACCATAAACTCAGCTCCTTCTTTATCTGTATGTAATGGCCCTGCCCCCCCCACCTTGATTATCTGTCTGTAATAACCCTGCCTCCTTGTTTATCTGTATGTAGTAACCTCGCCCCTTGTTTATATGTATGTAATTACCACCCCTGCCCCTTGTTCAGCTATATGCAATTGTTAGGAGACAGTTTCCTGAGTCCAGCTATCCCAGGAACAGGGTCAAAACTGAGTTCCTGTTCCCAGACCCCAGAACCCACTCCTATCCTGGCTTCTTCAGATGGTTCATGTTTATCTGTTAACCAGTACAGAACATAAAGAGGGAAGTTGCTGTTCTCCCGTTATCTAAATTAGGGCACCCAAGTCATAAAAGTGCAGCTTGTGCAGCTTGCCCACCCCTTCATTCTCTGATCACTCTAAATTTCGGGTCTCATGATCGCTCTAAATTCAGAGTCTCATGATTCAGTTGACCATGTGCAACAGCCCAACCCACTCCCCCTTGTTTTGTGTTCCCATCCTTTAGATATTGTACAGTCTCCCTTCAGGGATGCAGTTCAGATCTCGAACTGGACACCTCCCTGCAGGAGCAGAAAGTAAAGCTTTCGTTTAAGCTTCTGTCTCTGAAGGGAGTTTTCTCAACTTCCACCCTGAACCCAACACAATAACCCCAGCTTCCTGCTCATATGTAACACACATGCTGAACTTCTGAGGTGCTGTGGTTTCTCCTTTATAGCTTTCTGTCCCTTTTCTGCCCCCGCCCCCCAATTCCATCTTTTCTGAGAGTCTTTTCTTTGTTCCTCTGAAGCCTGTCCCAGTCAGGTCTGTCCCAGGAGTTAGCAGGGATGTGGCATCTAACTATTTAGCCAAGGCTGAACTTGAATTCACAGCCCTCCATCTAGGGAACTGGGGAGTGCTGGAACTACGGCCACCGTGTACCACCATGCCTCGTTTATCTACTCTGAGGGAGAGTATAATGTAAATACCCATTGCTCTCAGGAAAGTACCCCATGCTGTGTTTGTCTACTGGACTAGGTAAGGGGAGAATTGGCTTATTTTCCTGTGAAACAAGAAGTTTGGCGAGGCGGAAAACACTGATTATTGCCCTTTGAGAGTTCCAGAGTTAGTTTTCCATCACTCACATCAGGGCAGCTCACAACTTCCTATAGCTCCAGCTCCAGGGCACCTAACGCCCTCTTCTAGCCTCTGCAGCCATCCACATGCATGTGGGCACATGCACACATAGACAGCTGCGCATAAGTAAAACCAATACCCTTAAGAGGTTGGAGCCGGGCGTGGTGGCCCAGGCCCTTAATCCCAGCACTCGAGAGGCAGAGGCAAGTGAATCTCTGTGAGTTCAAGGCCAGCCTGGTCTACAGAGTCCAGGATAGTGAAGGATACACAGAAAAACCCTGTCTTGGGGTGGGGGGGGGAGAGGCTGGAGAGGTGGCTCAGCGGTTAAGAACACTTGCTGCTCTTGCTCAGACCCAGGTTCAAATCACAGCACTTACATGGTGACCCGCACCATCGATGACTGTAGTTCTAGAAGATCCAATATCCTCTTCTGACCTCCACAGGCACTAGGGATGCACATGGTGCACATACATGTATGTAGGCAAACCACACATATACATAAAATAAAACTAAATTCTTTTTGTTTGTTTGTTTGAGACAGGGTTTCTCTGTGTAGCCCTGGCTATCCTGCAACTCACTCTGTAGACCAGGCTGGCCTTGAACTCACAGAGATCTGCCTGCCTCTGCCTCCCCAGCACTGGGATTAAAGGCGTGCGCCACCACACCCTGATTACTAAATATTTTTAAAAAGAAAGAGTTTGGTCATGTTCTGCCATCATTGATTTTGCATTCCCCTCACAGGTGTGGACTCGAGTCCAACAATGATGAACCAGTATCAAAGCCTGAGGCCAAAATTCCACACAGGCGTCCACAGCAGTCAGCTCTAAGGAACCACACAGGCCACCTGGCAGCAGCTGAATGCATAAACAATGTCTGAAAGGAGAAGAGTTGAAGTAAAAAGAATTCAAGAAGGCTACATCCAAATGGAATCTTCACAGGTTGTAGAAATTTCTAGTCAGTACCTCAAGAACATTATGGTGTCAGTTACTAGGGAGATTGAGACAGGAAGATCTCTGGTTGCAAGAAGGTAGAAGCCAGCCAGCCTGGGTGACATAAAGAAACCAAACTCTAAACAAGCAAGTAGGTGAACTAGTGATGTCATGAGTAAGGGTGTCAGTTGAGAGGGAAGATAGCCTGAACCCTAAATAACAACAGTAATGACTTAATATCTTTTTCAGTTTAAAAAATTGATTTATGAGTGTGTTTGTAAGCGTATGCACCTGTATGGAAAGCACCTTCAAAGGCTAGAAGCAACAGATCATCCTCTGGAGTCGGAATTACAGATGGTTGTGAGCCGCCCGACGTGGGTGCTGGGAATTGAACTCTGGTCCTCTGGAAAAGTGGCACATGCTTGTATTAGTTGCTTTTCTGCTGTGATAAAATATTATGACCAAAAGCAACTCTAGAGGAAGAGTTTGTTCTTGTTCATAATTCCAGAGAGCTAGAGTTCAAAAACTGAGGTGGCAAGGCAACAGGCAGGCACAGCAGGAGGATGAAACAGAGAGATCACATCTCAGTCGCACACAGGAAAAGAGAGAGGGGCAAGGACAGGAAGTGGGGCAAGACTCCAACCCCTAGATGATACAGTTTTTCTAGCAAGACTGGGCCTTCTAAAGGTTTCAAACCTTCTGAAACAGCACCACCAACTGGGACCAGACATTTCTCATTCAAACCATATCAGCACTCTTAACAGCCAAGCCACCCTCCGACCCCAGTAGAAACTTTATAAGTGTTGTTATGGAATTAATACTGAAAACAAGGAGCTCTCATGGTGTGTCAAAAGTAACTGCAGCTTGGTTTGAAATTTGAGCTTTTCATTAATAAATAAAAGTATGGCTTCATGTTGGAATGGAAACAACAGCAATGATGGTGTACACCTCTAATGGTAGCACTTTGGCCCAGAGGCAGGAGGATCACTAGTTCAAGTCCAGCTTGGGCCACATAGCAAGAACTCATCTGGAAAAGAAAGAATAAAACAACAAAGAAGTTGGTGGATAAGCCCTTCCTGGCTTGAGTCACCTGTGCGACAAATCATTTCTCTCTCTCTCTCTCTTTCGACTGCATCCCCGCAATGGATTTCAGTCTTATTCCTGCTACCTCGTGGTTGTAAGATGACTTGCTCTCCTCCCTAACTCCCATGTTTCTATACAGCTTTGCTCAAAGGAGCAAAGGGAGACTGGGAGGATGGCTCAGTTAGTGCCTGCCACACAAATGTGAGAGCTGAGCATAGGTCATCAGAATCTATGTAAAATGCGGTGCACACACATGAAAGCCAGGTGCTGGAGGAACAGAGACAGGTAGGATTCTGGAACTCCACACCCACACATACAACTTCATGTGTATATACACACAGTCAAACATATAATGTATACAGCCATCAGGAGATAATTCCTATTGGGCAAAAATGCCCCTGCTCTCTCAACAGACTATATACAGTCCAAAGATGGACCAGAGCTTAAATGCAGGTAAGTTGATGTCCTGATTCTGCAGAGACAGAATGGGAAAATCCTTATTTCCTGCTGCACAATTTAGTCTGTGAAAAAATGCTTGGCCAGAAGGTTGAAGATGATGCTCCAACGGTATGGAGAGATATTTGGGACTGTCTGGGCAACAAACTGTCATATTTCTTTTTGGAAGCTGCTCTTCTGTGCTTCCTACTCATTCAAATAATAACTTTATCCCTTCTTATGTCTTTGATGGGGTTGAAGCCATAATAGTTATAAAATTTCAATAGAAATTTAGTTGTTTAGGATTTAAAAGGATATTTTCAAGTTTAAATAAAATCTTTGGGTTTATAAATATAGGATATGATAGAAATTACTCAGGTTCAGAACTTTAGATACAGCAAGATAGATAAGATGATTTTTTTTTTCTTCTTCAAGATTGCCTGATACAAATAGGCTAAACATTATGTGTATAACTTTTATATATGGTTTTCTTGATTGTTTCATATTTGTTCTTATTGTTTTTACTATATGAGTTAAAAAATTTAGCCTTTTTTTTTTTTTTAGACAAAAGGAGGGAATTGTTGGGGTAGTATTAAGCATTCTAAATGTTAATTAATTGGTTCTGCTTGCTGTCTGTTACTTACATTGACTCTGATTGATTAAGTAAAATGCCGAGGCCTGAGATTGGGCAAAGGTGGAGAAAGGTGGGACTTCCTGGGATTAGAGCAGGAAGCCTGCGCTTTAGAAAGAGGATTCAAACCTTCCAGCCATGAGCAGCAGGAAGGAGGCACACACCATGGGTTAGAAAAAGGAACCTCATTCCACATGGCCAGGGACATCGGCATATCGTGGAGAATGGCAGTCCAAGGGGGCGTATGTATATATGGGGTCATATTTTGGTAATAGAATTAAGAGCTACCTTAGATGGGCTAAGATTGCACAACTCAGGCCAAGGCTTGTTAAAATCCACCCATGGTGTGTGTGTACTCATTTATAATCTCTTGTTAAGGATTAGCCGCTGAACCAATTAACAATAATATAAATACTGTTTAAATAGTTTAATTAGCTATATTTTTCTTTTTATACTCAGTGTCCCTCCTTTCTGTTTACTTATGTTCACTAGCTGTCAACTGGTTGCTTCCTCCATCTCTTGACCTTTATTTAACTTTAGGATTAAAGGTATGTGTTAGGCCTGAGCCATACTACAAGCACTTGTTTACAATAAACAGAAAGCTCTAGGATCAAAGGCTGAGCCATTCCACAGTTAGAAACGGGTTTTTCTGCTTTTTTGTTTTGTTTTTCAAGACAGGGTTTCTCTGTGTATCCTTGACTGTCCTGGACTCACTTTGTAAGGGAGGATGGCCTTGAACTCACAGATAGCCTCCTACCTCAGCCTTCTGAGTGCTAGGATAAAGGCTTGTTGTACTGTGTGCCACTATGCTCAGCTGTTATTTCTGCTCTAGTATTTACATCTTCTGTATTGTATAATAATCTCCTCCAAAATAAAGCCCCCATCTTGGAGGAAAGCTAGTTAAGGAATAGGATGTTCTAAAGGGAGGTGAAACATTCTATCCTTCAGGGAAGTTTGTATGGAAGACTCAGATCACCTGAGCTGCCTATCAGACACTCTCCAATCTATTGAGCTGACTACAAGTTTTATTATTGTTATTATTATTAAGATTTATTTATTATGTATACAGAATTCTGCCAGCATGTATGCCTGCACTTCAGAAGAGGGCACCAGGTCTCATTATAGATAGTTGTGAGCCACCATGTGGTTGCTGGGAATTGAACTCAGGACCTCTGGAAGAGCAGCTAGTGCTCTTAACCTCTGAGCCATCTCTCCAGCCCCGCTTGGCCTACAAGTTTTGCAGTGAGCTCCAGGTTTAAAGATTTTGTGAGCTGTAACCCATGCTGAGGTGATGGGGCTGTCTTTGAGTCATTTCTGCTCCTGTAATCCCTCGTTCATACTCCTGTGTATGGCCCCAACAAAACTCATTGGTTCACCAACTTGGACTGTGTTAATATCCCTACATTGGTCTGTCATTACTTCCCTATCTGGGGTGAGTAGATGTCTCCTCAGGTATGGTGTCACAGAATAGCCTACAATTAATTTTCCTTACGTGGACTGGCCTATATCCATCAGTTGTCTACTGCTATGTAACAAACCACCCCATATGTCCATGGTTTAAAATAATAGTCATTTTATTTCCTCATGGTTCCTGTTGGCTGTATGGTATGAGCTGCACATGCTCACCTGATTAAAGTTTAGGCTGGACAATCCAAGATGGTCATTCACAATTCTGGCCTCTCACCTGGTGTGGTAGTTTGAATGAGAATGGCTCCCATAGGCTCATATGTTTGAATGCTTGGTTCCTAGTTAGTGGACTGTTTAGGAAAGATTAAATGGTGTGGCCCTGCTGGAGAAGATATGCCACTAGGGGTGGATTTTGAGGCTTCAAAATCCCCTGACAGGCCCAGTCTTGCTCTCTGCCTACTGCCTGCGAACCAGGATGTAAGTTATCAACTTACGGCTTCAGCACCATGCAAGGCTGCTTGCTGCCATACTCCCTGAAATGATGGTCATAGACTCACCCTCTGAAACTTTAAGCCAGCCTCCAAATAAATGCTTTACTTTATAAGTTGTCTCAGTCATGGTGTCTCCTAACAACAATAGAGCAGTAACTGAAATGCCTGACTGGAGCCTTGGCGTCTCTTGACTGTTATGCTCTGGCATTGGATTTCGCCAGGGTTCTCTAGAGGAGCAGAACTTATAACTATGGTCCAACTGTTCCAACAATGGCTGTCTGCCAATGGGAGATCCAAGAATCCAGTAGATGTTCAGTCCACAGGGCTGGATGTCTCAGGTGGTCTTCAGTATATGCTGGAATCCCAAAGTAGACTCTAGTGCCAGTGAAGAAATGGACTTCCCAGTGAGAGAGTGAGTGGACGGGCAAAGAGTGAAAGCTTCTTTCTTCCATGCCATTTATATAGGCCGCCAGCAGAAGGTATCAGCCAGATTAAAGTTCAATCTTCCCACCTCAAATAATTCAGATTAAAAGTGGGTCTTCCTCAGATCTCTGTGAGTTCAAGACCAGCCTGGTCTACAAAGTGAGTCCAGGACAGCCAGGGCTACACAGAGAAATCCTGTCTCAAAAAAACAAAAACAAAACAAAACTGGGTCTTCCCACTTCAGATTATTTAATTAAGAAAAAAAAATCACTTGCAGGTAGTAGTGGGACACATCTGTAATCCCAGTACTCAGACGGCAGAGGCAGGCAGATCTCTGAGTTCAAGGCCAGGCTGGTCTACAGAGCAAGTTCAAGGACAAACAAGGCTACACAGAAAAATCCTGTCTCGAAAAACAAACAAACAAAAAAATCCCTGAAGGTATATCCCACCATTTGTGTACCTGGCCACTTGCGTTTTAGTTAATTCTATTTTTTTTAATGATTTTTTTAAAATTTTGTGTGCATTGGTCTTTTGCCAGCATGAATGTTTGTGTGAGAGTGGCATATCTCCTGGAACTGGAGTTAGAGACAACCATGAGCAGATATATGGGTGCTGAGAGCTGAACCTGGGTCCTCTGTGCTCCAGCCCCTGGGTTTTAGTTAGTTCGAGGTGTGGTCAAGTTGATAACCAAGAATAGCCATTGCAGTTGTCTTTTGGATCTCTATCCACGGGGCTTTCAGGCAGGATAGCACAAAATTTCTTTTCATGGTAGCCAAGGAGTTAAGAGAGTTAACAAAGGAAGTAGCCATCATGCCTCTTTTGGCCCAGTTTCAGAAGCTATGCGATATCTTTGCGAATTCTAGTGGTAAAGCAAGACCGAATTCAAGAGGAGGAAGACTAGAAAGAATGGTAAAATCACATTTGCAAAAGAGCAGGTGGGACGGTATGGATGGTTCCATCCATCTTTGGAACAATCTACCTAATGAGCTGTTATTAAGCAAGCCATGCTTGTCCGCCCCTTTAAACCGCCTCAGTGCTTCCAGTGGCTCATAGACTAAAAACCAACCTCCTACCCCAACTGAAGAGACTACTGCTTCCTTGTGCCTACACTCCTCATCATCAGTCACTGCTGACCTTTGTTCCCTCTAACACTAAGCCCTGGGCCCTGCTGGACCTTCCGAACTGTGGATGTACTCTTGGGTAGCGTTCTCTACCCTGGTTTTCTCTTTTTCAGCTTCGTCTCGAAGTCAACCCCAATGTCCTCTTCGCAGGGAGGTCTTCTCAGGCTACCCTATCTTAATCGGGTCCTTTTTACATCCCCAGTTAAGAAACTGCCTCCACCTGCAGGGCTTTGGGATTGACATGACTGAAGGGATAGGAAATGAAGAGGCACACACACACACACACACACACACACACACACACACACACACTCAGAGACGGTGGAGTCAAGTAGGCAGTGCACTCTGATGGAGACACAGCACCAGCAGCCCAGAAACTCATGAGTGTTTTGTAAACAGTATGAACCGGGAGGCATCAGCTCAAATTCACAGAGGTCCACCTGCCTCTGTCTCCCAAGTGCTGGGATTAAAGGAGTGTGCCACTACACCTGGATTTATTATTTTTTTGTTATATTATTTATTCTAATTATTTTACTATTTTACATACCTCTTGTAGAAAAAAAATTAGTTAAATTGCATTGGGTGCCATTGTAGAAATAATTAATTAAATTGTTTAACAGTATTTACATTATTGTTAATTGACAGCCATTAATCCTTAACCCGCCATTATAAATGAACACCCAGACACCACGTGGATCTTAACAAGACTTGGCCTGAATTGTGCAATCATAGCCCATCTAAGCTAACTCATAATTCTATTACCCAAATATGACCACATATATACATACGTCCCCTTGGACTGCCATTCTCCATGCTATGCAGATGTTCCTGGCCATGTGGAGTGATGTTCTTTTTTCTAACCCATGGTGTGTGTCCTCCTTCTTCCTGCTCCTGGCTGGAATGAATGAATCCTCTGTCTAAAGCACAGGCTTCCTGCTCTAATCTCAGGAAGTCCCACCTTTCTCTGTCTTTGCCCAATCTCAGGCCTCAGCATTTATTTAACCAATCAGAGACAATGTAACAGACAGCAAACAGGACCAATTAACATTTAGAATGCTTAACACTACCTCCCTTCTTTTTTTTGTTTTTGTTTTTTTTGTTTTTTTGAGACAGGGTTTCTCTGTATAACAGCTCTGGCTGTCCTGGACTCGCTTTGTAGACCAGGCTGGCCTCGAACTCACAGAGATCCACCTGCCTCTGCCTCCCGAGTGCTGGGATTAAAGGCGTGCGCCACCACGACCAGCCATAGTTTCTAACAATAGCAAAAACCATGGGTAGCCCAGAGAAGAGATTCCGGCCAGCTGACCTTTATTTTATTTATTTATTTATTTTATCTATCTATCTATTTATTTATTTGATTTTTTGAGACAGTGTTTCTCTGTGTAGCCCTGGCTGTCCTGAGTCAGGAAATCCTGCAGATAAGGTCAAAGTTTGGAATTACTGGAAAGCTCCTGAGCTCAGTGCAAAATGACATGACAGACTCCCTTTGTCAGCAGGGTCTCCCCTTCTCTAGATAGGGGTTCTGGGACTGCCAGACCCCACACCCTGTATCTGAGAATATTGCATAGCCCTCAGGGAAATTATAGGTCCAACCCTTTCTCCTGATAATAAATCTGTTCAGCAGCACCTAGGATTCCTGGAAATACCTCCCCATGCTAATGAGATATCTTAGTACCTTAGCTTTCAGTCAATGACCTTTGCTCCTGCCTATAACCATACCTGGAGTTCTTCCCCCACATCCTGCTCCCCATGGGATAATGAAGTTTTCCATTCTCTTTCTTATGATAGGACAGTGCTTCTGCATGTGAATGGAGCATCCCTGGCATTCCTAGCCCCAGCCAATCAAACATGTTCACCCCCAAAACTACTGCCACTGCCCAGTGTTTATAATGTCCCTATTCATGAAATAAATCATTCCTTCCTTCCACCACCATTCACCAAAGATCATCTGAGACTTGCTGTCTATTTTGGGCTGTAACACCTGGGAAGGAAGGGCTTCTTCCTCCCAGAAGGAGTCTTTGCTAGACCTTTGGATCTGTCTTCCTAACCACGTCCCTATCGCTGCCAGCCAGAGCTCACTTAGGGTGCCCAGGGTGCAAGTTCCTGCCTCTGTCTTGTCTGCTATAGCTGCTGCTGGTCAGACTTGAGTCTCAATCACTGCTGCCAGTCGCCATGGGTCATTGGGTGTTCCCTAAGCAGCCACCAGATTTGCCCGAACCAAGTCTGAAGACAAAACTTTTTAATTATCCAATATATATATTTATTAATAACTATATGCACTTATAACAAATTTAAACAATTAACTAACTACTAGCCCTAAGAATGAGTATATCTGGGCATGGTGGCACACGCCTTTAATCCCAGGACTTGGGAGGCAGAGGCAGGTGGATCTCTGTGAGTTCAAGTCCAGCCTCAGCTACAGAGTGAGTTCCAGGACAGCCGGGCATGTTACACAGAGAAACCCTGTCTTGAACACCCCCCCCCCCCAAAAAAAAAAAAGACATAGGGACATGGGAAGGACTGGCTGAGATTACCTTAATTTTATGCACACTGAGTTTGGGGTGTTTTCAGGTTGCATACCTGACACATGTATTGTTAGTTGAGGTCATCTACCTGTAAGAGGGATTGCCAGGGAGAGGAAAAGTTCTGCATATGTACATGAACAGTTCAGAGAAGAGCCTTTCTAAACAGGGCAGAACTCCTGATAGTGCCTCACGAGCTCTGGTGTGTGTGACGTGTACAGACGTGCCCTTTGAACTCGCTCTCTTTGGTGCCAGTGTGCTTTCCTGGGCAAACAATCATGACTGCCTCTGGCATTGCTGATATAGTGAGTGACTTCAGGAATTTTTAAAATCATGAAAGGCCAGGAGTGGTGGCACATACCTGTAATCTCAGAACTTTGGAGATAGAAGCAGAAAGATCAGGAATTCAAAGTCAACCTTGTGCTACATAACAAGTTTCAGGCCAGTCTGACCTTTGTGAGTCCGTCTCAAAAAAAAAAAAA
>CAJQZJ010032984.1:5814-16075 GCA_907164525.1 Lophiomys imhausi | reverse complement strand
TTTTTTTTTTTTGGTTTTTCGAGACAGGGTCTCTCTGTGTAGCCCTGGCTGTCCTGGACTCAATTTGTAGACCAGGCTGGCCTCGAACTCGCAAAGATCCGCCTGCCTCTGCCTCCCAAGTGCTGGGATTAAAGGCGTGCGCCACCACTGCCCGGCTCGGTTGTGAGCCTCTTAATATGGGTGCTCTGGAAGAGCATTAAGTGCTTTAACTACTGAACCATCCATTTCTGTAATACATACTCTCATTTAGATTTTGGTGAAGTATACTGTTATATGTAAAAATGCAGACGGAGTATACAGGTCTGGTATAATGGGTGTTTACTTGGGGGGAAGGGAAGGAAGTTATTAACAGCCATGAAGAGGTTAGAAGCAGACAGACATTTGGGGACGACAGAGCTGTGGGATGGGGGGAGGGGGTAGAGACGAGAGAGAGAGAGAGAGAGAGAGAGAGAGAGAGAGAGAGAAAGAAAGAAGGGTGTGGGGTCAGAGGGGACCTCTTATCCAATGGTAAATAAGCAATTGCTAGGACCCTGAAGGGCCCCTGAAGACAGGCTAGTGGGAACACCTGTAGACTTACATATACATTTATCTGCTCTCATGTTTTAGAGATAGAAGTGTGAAAAACAGGGACTTCTTTAATCTGAGAAAAGATGGAGATGCCATGAGCAGAGTTCACACTGGTGAACTCTTCTCCCTTCCCCTTCCTAACAGATAGAGTTCAGTGCCTGTATTTAATGGAGGTCTGCGATTTCCCCATTAGAGCCGGCAATCTCTGGTGCTGGGAACCTGAGAGTGGGATGTAGGACCGACTAACATTGATAGTTAAGACAGTTTCTCAGGAGCGGGTAAGAGAATGTAGACTGAGGATGGGAAGGCACAGCTCTACTCACCTAGTCTATGCGATGTGTGAGGCCCCTGACCTCACCTTTAACCTGAGCGCCTTGTGAGTTTTACCATGTGTGGGAAGCTTGCGCATGTAGCTCAGCTAAGGTGAGACTTAAATGTGTGTCTCCTCTGACTCCCACTCTGTATTTTAGCAGAAGTGTTTTCAAGCGGTTTAGTTCTGATAAGGACTTAGGCACTTCTTAACTCTTCTTTCATTGTAGTTAATGACAGTAAGGCAAGTCTCATCTTCAAATGCTGCCTCAAATAAAGCTCCAGAGAGGGGACTATGATTAAAAACAATTACATGGGCTGGAGAAATGGCTCAGTGGTTAAGAGCACTTTTGCTGGCTGCAATTCCAGAGGTCCTGAGTTCAATTCCCATCAACCACATGGTGGCTCATAACCATCTATAATGAGATATGGTGCCCTCTTCTGGCATGCAGGCAGAACACTGTGTACACAATAAATCTTAAAAAAAAAAAAACTAAGTAAAAACAATTAAACAGAGGCTAGAGATGTGGCAGGGTGGATAAAGGGCTTGCTGTGCGGGCATGAAAATCTGAATTCCGATTCCCAGCATCCACTGGGGCAGGGGAGTATGCACCTGTAAATCCCAGCCCTGGGGAGGGAAGACAGGAGGATCCCTGGAGCTTACAACCAGCCTAGGCAAGTTGTCAGAAAGATCCTAAAGTATCCAATTTTTAAGAGAAACTTGATGAAGATAGCTGCTCACCACAGTCTGCCTGAATCAGTTCTGTGTTTTCACTGTGGTCTGTGCCCCTTGGAGTCTGAGGGAGTGGTAGTTTGGGTTGTTACTGTAGCCACTCTCCGGTGAGCGGGTGATACTCCCCGAGGATACACAGCTGCTGAATCCACTGAGTTCCACCCACTAGCCGTTAATAAGCTGGGTGTGACACTGAGACAGGCTTGCAATCTCAGCACTCCAAAGACTGGGGCACGAGGATCACCAGTTCAAGGCCTGAAATACACCTGATGCTCTACTTTCACTAGATACCACTCTCATTTTATTGTTAGAACAGACATAGGGTAGTGTAATGGAATTGCAAGGAAACATAAGCAAGTTCTAGAAAGTGGTGGGCCCTAAGTTTGAAGGAGCATCTTGTCTTTCAAAGATTTCTGTGCCTCTGTCCTGTGTCACACTTTATTTTAGGGTTTTTTTCCTTTTTTTTTTTTTTTTTTTTGAGACAGGGTTTCTTTGTGTATCCATGGCTCTCCTGGACTTGGTTTGTAGACCAGGCTGGCCTTGAACTCAAAGAGATCGGCCTGCTTCTGCCTCCTGAGTGCTGGGGTTAAAGATGTGTGCCACCCCGCCTGGCTTTGTCACTTTATTTTAGATTATCCCCAACCCTATGGCTGTACAGGGCAGTTTTGCTTCCTAACTCACCTCTTTCTTGTTTCTACCTCCTTTATTCTTTTTGCATCTTTTGTCCTTTTTATGAAAAGTGTGGACTAGAGCTCACACATCAATCCTGGACACCCTCAAGCATCAGTCCCTGCCTTCTTCCTTATTTGAGGCAGCATGACTTGTTAGGGAGAGGCCCTGGAGCCTCCAGGGTTTTCAGTGTCTCAACCTCCTACCTCACAGTAGTCCCCTGGGATACAGATGCCTAGTGTTGCATCTGGCTGCAAGTAGATTGTGAGGACTCAAACTCCTGGCCCCAGCCTCTTACCCCTTTAAAATTTCTTAAAAAGAAAAAAAAAAAAAAAGAACTCTGTCTCCTGTCAAACCTTATAAAGTTCTTTGGTGACAATGGCTCTCCCTAGTTTTGCTGTGACTCAGATAGGTTCTCCACTCCTTGATTAATGTGTCTGAGAAGGTGGTTTGATTCTCTTATAGATCTCTGAGAAAGATTGCCACTTATTTCTCGGTGTGTAAAAAAGGTTTTTATAAAAGCAGCCTTCAGTTTCTCCCAAGCAATTAAAAAAAAGGTTCTAAGAACACTTCCTCCTTATAGGAAGCACTGATAAATCAAAACATATTAGAGACATAACTGAATATGTGTGTGTGTGTGTGTGTAATATTTGTATATTCAGTCATGCTTTTTTAGTTCCCTACTACTATGATTTGAGAAAATTTTATAAAAGATTTTGTTTCTACATAGAACTTTTTTATCTTAAGTTTTTTTTTTTTTTTGGTTTTTTTGAGACAGGGTTTCTCTGAATATCTCTGGCTGTCCTGGACTCGCTTTGTAGACCAGGCTGGCCTCGAACTCACAGAGATCCGCCTGCCTCTGCCTCCCAAGTGCTGGGATTAAAGGCGTGCGCCACCACCACCCGGCTTATCTTAAGTTTTTAAGATACACAGCCAGACTGTGTAGTCCTGGTTGACCTGGATCTTGCTATGTAGAACAGCCTGGCCTCAGACTCTAGAGATCAGCCACAAAGGATTCACCGTCATGAGCCCCGGAGTTCATGCAGAGAACCTCCCTCTTTCCTTGGGGATTACCCGTAGACTAGTAGTTCTCAACCTGTGGGTCGTGACCCCTTTGGTGGTTGAATGACCTTTTCACAGGAGTCCCATATCAGATATTCTGTACATCAGATATTTATATTATGATTGATAACAGAAAAATTACAGTTATGAAGTAGCCACAAAAATAGTTTTATGGTTGGGGGTCACCACAACATGAGGAACTGCATTTCATTACATGGTTGTAGCATTAGGAAGGCTGGGAACCACTGCCCTAGACTCCAGCGTGGGCAGCACGGAGAGGAAGTGCGCCCTGACACTCCTATCTCATTTTCTTCAGTTCTGGCTAATTAGTCATGGTTCTGAGCATTACCCACAGGCCAGCCAGGCACAGCCTTTAGGAAGGAACCCTGTGCTCATGGCAGGCACACATCCATCTTCTTTTTGCAACGGGCTTAGATTTGGGCAGGACTCTGCTGGCTACTGGATAATTTTGAAATGTTAAGGACTGATGATATCCCAGCTAGGTGACTCTCTTGCCCAATAGCTGTACCTTGGCAGGAGGTGGCAGGGTCCCCTAGGGTCTTCATTAGTCTGGTTCATCACCTGGGTTATTTGAGAATTTGGGCAGGACCAGGGCCAGGTGACAGATAGGAAATATGCTGTGTCTCTGACCACAGTAATTTTACCTGGGCAGAGACTGATGCTTTATCTACAGTTCCAGACATATAGTTTGTTTCTTTTCCTTTCTTTTGTTCTTTTTTAAAAGTTTTATTTTTATGTGTGTGTTTTGCCTGCGTGTATATATGTTTACTGCATGTATGCCTGGTGCCCATGGAAGTCAGAAGTCATAGAATTCCCTGGTACTAGAGTTACAATATGGTTGTGAGTCACCATGTGGTTGCTGAGAGTCAAACCTGGTTCATTTGTAAGAGCAATAGTGCTTTTTCTTTTTTAATGTTTTTCGAGACAGGGTTTCTCTGTGTAGCCCTGACTGTCCTGCACTCACTTTGTAGACCAGGCTGGCCTCGAACTCACAGAGATCCATCTGCCTCTGCCTCTGAGTGCTGGTATTAACGGTGTGCACCACCACCACCTGGCTTATTTTTATTTTTATTTATTTTTATCTCATGTGCATTGTTGTTTTGCCTGCATGTATGTCTATATGGAGGTGTCAGATCCCCTGGAACAGGAATTATGGACAGTTGTGATCTGCCATGTGGATGCTGGGAATTGAACACAGTTCCTCTGGAAGAGCAGCTAGTGCTCTTAACCGCTGAGCCGTCTCTCCAGCCCCTATTTTTTATTTTTAATATGAGACAAAGTCTCTATGTAGCCCTGACTGTGCTGGAATTCTGTGTAGACCAGGTTGGCCTCAAGCTCACCTGCCTCTGCCTCCTGTGAGGTGGGATTAGGGTGAGCACCACTGCTCCCCTCTCACACCCCACTTTCTCGTGTGGGATATGATCTTTGAGTCACAGCCTGTGTCCACCCATCTTCAGTAAACTGAGTAAAAGAACCAAATTAAAACTGGAAGGCAGAAAATGATGTGCTCTGTGTTGCCACAGTGTGAAGAGGGACAGAGAGATCCAGCAGAACTCCCCTCCCAGTCTGTCCTGAAATATGATTAAAATTTAAACAAAGGCTCCAGATTCATGTGTGAGCCGTCCCACCCAGGTGTGAGCCGTTCCACCCAGGTGTGCTCCTGCCCACCATTGACCCACCATTGTCTAGGCTTCAGTCTCATCCTGGAAGGTGGTCTGACAAGGTGTTAGAATTGTGGGAAACCTCCTACAGCCAGGATCCCTGCTGGCTGGTACCCTTTCTTCTCCTAGCATGAGAGCTTGGAGAAACTCCCTTTTCTTTGGGTCCATTGTTTGAACAGTCTGATAATCAGACTGACAGACACAAGTATCTCAGGCCCGGGTTCAAGTTCTAAGGGGTAGATTTGGGTCCTGATGCAGGCACTGAAAGCGCTGTGTCCCCAGCCCTTAGAGCAGGGTCTGAGTCTTCCACACAAACCCTTCCTTGGGAGTGTTACTTCTGGAGGGAACTTCCTGAAATGTGAATGTGACCATGTTAATCTTAATCTCTTGTATTCTTATCGGTCCTCCTGATAAATATTAAAACTTCCCAGCATTGAATGGGCGAGGTAGCTTGTGTTATCATATACAAGGCAGCTTTCGCCTCAAATGGTTTATATGTAGAGCAGCTATGGCACAGGAACATGGATTTTGGTCTCCCCAAGTAGAATGTTCTGACATAGGAATGTTTTATAATAACAGAACAAAGAGTTACAAATCAAGACATTTTAAAAAACATTGTCAGGGACATCAGAGAGAAGGGGCGTCTCCTACAGGCCTCAGATGCTATTGGATGACATTCTTAGCTTTTGGATTGATGCATTCCAGAAGGTTCTTAGTGTCAGTCACAGACGTGGGCAAGGGATGGCTGTTAATGGGGCTAACTGTAGTCCAGGAAACATGTAGTTAGGCTCTGGACCTGCAGCCTTCCAACTTCCCCACATCACTGCAGCATTAATCTGCAGTCGGTCTGTGCAGACACAACTTCTTTCCAGGAGTTCTCATTCCCACCCATTAGGGTGTTATCAACTAACTACTTATTCAGAGGTATTTACTGAATGGCTGCTACATGCCTTATGTGTCCTGAGAGTGACAGACAGCATACAAGGAAACCAACAGGGCAGGTATGTAAAGTGAAAGAATTGTGTGTGTAGTGAGGACTATTTAAAAGATCCAAATGCTGGCTGGGAAGTGATGGAATATGGGTTAAGGTCGCAGCAGGATGGAGTGAGGAGGAAAAGTGTGTGTGGGGGGGCTCCTAGGTAGAGAAGAAGTGAGACAAGACCCTGTGAGGGTCTTCCAGAAGGCCTGAGTGGTTGAGGGGCAGGAGAACCAGGTGTGTGGGTAAGAGCAGTGTTTAGAGAGAGCAGATAGCATCAGGGTCTCCCAGAGAGGCTGTGGCTTCTCTTGTCTTTGGGATGCATCCTGGCCGTCCATCCCTGTAACTTGCTCAGGTCTCTTCGTAGAACAATTCCTTTCTTCTCCACACTTCCTTTTTAAGGCTCTCAATTCTTAGCTTCCTAAGCATTGTTACTGTGCCTTTCTCAAGTTCCTGTTCCTCTCTTGTTGCTAGGGATGGCTCTCTTTATGTATCTGGAGCCCTGCCTCACCTTGGAAGGCATTCAGGGCACGAAATAAGAGCCCTTGTAGGAGGGTATGATTCATCCTGTGTCAGCAGCATCCTCCAGGGCCCTTTGCCACTTTTTAGAGCCCTCTTTGGAGCCTCCCTGCCTGTTGTTCTTCCTGTACCCAGCTTTTGGTGTCGTACTGAATAGAGCGCCTGCCAGCTCTTCATCATGTCTCTTTAGCAGTCTGATGCTGCCCCACTAGACACGATCAGGAAGTCCCTTCTCTAGGAGGCTGAGGTGCTTGCCTTCCTCGTGGGAGCTCTCTCTAGTGTGTGGAGATGGGGAGCTGTTTGGGGGGGAGTCAGAACTGCGGTCTGTGGGCACTGGGATCTGATCCCTGGACCCCATATTTTATATAGTTGTGCTTTGCCTCCCAGAATGGCAATTCAGGCCCTAAGGGTTTCTTAAGCACATTTTGGAGAGGACAGAAAGAGTTGGTAGAGGGCTTGCCTAGCAATCTGGAAGCCCTGGGTTCAATCCCTAGCACCACATAAACCAAGCATGAAGGTGCAAGCCTGCAGTGCCAGCATTAGGAGGTAGGGGCAGAAGGATCAGGAGTTACAGATCGTGATCCACTCTACAGGGAGTTCAAGGTCAGCCTTTCTCAAACAGGGAAAGCAATGCCTTTGCAGCCACATCTGTCCCCGTTACCCCTTGTTGCAGCCATGGTCAACCCAACCCTGTTCTTTGACATCACATCTGATGGTGAGCCCTTGGGCTAAGTCTCCTTTAAGGTGTTTACAGACAAAGCTCCAAGGACAGCAGAAAACTTAGCACTGGAGAGAAAGGACTGGGATAGAATGGTTCCTCCTTTCACAGAATTATTCCAGGATTCACGTGTCAGGTAGTGACATCACATGCCATAATGGCACTGGCAGCAGGTCCGTGTACAGGGAGAAATTTGAGGAAGAGAACTTCATTCTGAAGCATACAGGTCCTGGCATCTTGTCCATGGCAAATGCTGGACCAAATGGTTCCGTGTTTTTTTTATCTGTGCTTACAAGACTGGGCAGCTGGATGGCAAACGTGAGGTCATAGGGAAGTTGAAAGAAGGCATGAGCATCATGGAAGCCATGGAGCATTTTGGGTCTGGGAACAAGACCAGCAAGAAAAACACCATTTCTGTCTGTGGACAGCTCTAATTCCTTCTAATTCTAATTCCTCTGTAGCTCAGGAGAGCTCCTTCACCCCACCTGCTCACAGTACCCCCAAAACTTCTGCTGTCACTGAAGTTCTTTGGGTTCCATATTTTCCTAATTCTTCTTCTGGTTTACCTGGGATGCAGAGTTAAGTTTATGATTTTGAATGAAAACTAAATAAGAACAGTAAAGGAGGAGGAGTTTGAGGATTGGCAGAGGGGCAAGGATTTGTCCATAGTACCTTTCTGATGTAAAGGAAACTGGATCTTCAGCAATGACGTACTAATTTATTTTTCAGTGGTGGCTTGAAATAATAAAGCATATTCATGTCAGGAACCAGCACATACATGTAAATAAACTTCAGTTTCACTAAGTAGTGTTTACTCTGGTGCATAAGACACTCTAATGTTTTCTGAGTTTTTTTTTCTTTTAAAAATTTTTATTTAGTGCTGTATTGATTTCATAGTTTTTTAAAACAATGACAAATGTGTCCTATTATAAATTATGAAGACAGCGTCTTTGAGGTTAGAAGGCTGTATAGTTCACATGGAACCACTTCATAGAGCATGATGAAGAGATCGGCTGCTTTTACTGTAGTGAAGACTCTGCTGAGTGTACTACCACATCCGGCCTTGTGATCTGGGCCAGGTTCCTTACCCAGGTTCCTTGGATACTCATCTCTAGCCAGGAAAGGTTTGCAGAAGTGGCAAAGCAGTCCCTGGCACACAGCGTACATGCAGACATGCACCACATAGGTCTCCGGGAACCCCTGCTGATGGCACCTAGCTGATCTGCAGTTAGTATCCACTCTGGACTCTGGAAGGAAGATACAGCCAGCTCCGTGTGCAGTGACGGCTGCATGTGTATTCCACTTACTTCCCTTGCTTTACCCTAAACTTCTAAACCCAGCCCCTCTCTCCTCCACAAAGGTCTCCTCCACCACACCCTAATCCCCCCACACTCCCCATTACCTGGTGAGAAAGACTTAAAACATATGGATATTCTTATATAAAATTCTTGTGATGTTTTATGTATTGAAAGAAGGGTTGCATTCAGAAAGAGGAAAGCAGTAGATGGGGCCAGTGAGGCAGACTGGCAGACAGAGATGTTCCCCGCCAGGCCTGATGACGTCAGTTAGACTCCAATGCTTCCAACGCCCCAGGCTGGCCCATGGGCCCCTCCCATCTAACCTGTTGTTTGGGAGGAAGTAGTAGAGCAACTGGAGCTCATTAGATTTCTTCTCCTTGGGGGCTGGAGAGATGGCTCAGCCGTTAAAGGCTAGGCTCACAACCAAAAATATAAGATTTCTTCTCCTTGGGATTGCATTTTTAAAGGAGCTCGTATTAAAGTACAATTTGCATAAATAAGTGCACATTTGTTATGTTTTTGAATGCACCACATGATATAAAGAATATATCCACCATATCCATTGCAAACTTACTTTAGCCCCTCGGGGTCCCTTCCAACCCTACTTCCTGTCCCCAGGCAACCACTGAAGTGCTGTTTGCCATTGTACATTAGTTTACATTGTTTCAGAATTTTATGAAAAAATGGAACTGAATCCTTATCTGGAATTCTTCTATGGGCACCAACAACTTCCTCCTTGCCTCCCTTTCTTCCTATGTTGACGGTCCAACTTGGAGCCCTGTACATACTGGGAAAGCACCCAGCCCCTGTTTAATTCTTGTATGGCCAGGATGTGCTGTAATCTGCTTATCCCTTTACCTATTGTTAGACCTTTGAATTGTTCTCAGTTTTTGATTATTATGACTAAAGGAATGAGCTTTTTTGTTTTTTGTACAAGTTTTTATTTTATGTGTGTGTGCCTAAGAGAGAGAGAGAGAAAGAGAGAGAGAGAGAGAGAATATAGGCAGGTGCTTATAGATGGTGTCAGTTGCCTTGGAACTAGAATTATGGACAGTAACCAGTCATTTGGGTCCTGGGAATTGAACTTGTGTCCTCTTCAAGAGAAGCTAGTGCTCCTAACCGCTGAGCCACCTCTCCAGCCCCTCCTAAAAGTTTTTTTTTTTTTTTTTTTCCTGAGACAGGGTTTCTCTATGTATCTGTCTGTGGCTGTCCTGGACTCACTTTGTAGACCAGGCTGGCCTTGAACTCACAGAGATCCACCTGCCTCTGCCTCCCCAGTGCTGGGATTAAAGGCGTGCGCTACCACACCCGGCCTTCCTAAAAGTTTTAAGGATTTTTGTTATCCCTGGTGTTTTACATTTCTGTTTAGTGGACCTGTTTACTTTTGTGCTTTCTCTGCTTGGGAAGGCTTGTGGAGCTGTTCAGTATTGCTGACTCTTCTTGTTACGCCATCTTACTTTGCTCGGTATTGAACTGAGGGCGCCTCCATGCAGGCCCATCTTCTACCACTGAAACGAAAACCCAGCCCCTGCTCCCTTTTGTTTTTCTGAGACAGGGCCTCATGTTGTCCCAACTGACCTTGAACTGCCCCTTCCTGCCTTCTGGGAACTTCTTTGTAGTGGGACTTCCCCTGACACCACTGATGGCACCACTGATGTTTGTTTTACACCGTTCAGGCCGTTCTCTCTCTCTCTCTCTCTCTCTCTCTCTCTCTCTCTCTCTCTCTCT
>CAJQZJ010032983.1:0-14081 GCA_907164525.1 Lophiomys imhausi | reverse complement strand
ACTGTGTTCCTGACGACTGAGGACCTGCCCCAGAGACTGTATCATTCTAAAAGGTTATGAAAGTAGTTGTTATAATTATCAATAGGTTTAGTGGATAGGTTAAAGGGGTTGTAGGAATTTATAGGATTGATAGTTAAGAAATTGTTGGTGTTTGTTATAAGTGAATTTAGTAATAAATAAATAAGTGTTAAATAATAATTTAAAAGTTCGGTTACACCCGCCCACAATTCCCACAATTCAAAAAGAAGGCAATGGCTGGTTTGATGGAGAGATCATGACCCATCTCAGGAGTGCACCAGCAGAGAGCTTCGTGAAATCAGCTTTAATAAAGGTTCACCAAATAGCGACCTCAGAGTCATGGTTTCGCCTGAAGAAGTTTTTACCACTGGGGAAGGCATTTCCTGAATATGTGGGTATTTGCCCCGGAGCTCAGGCCTCTGACCCTGGCGGGAAAACCCAGATATTTCACCTGCAGAAAACAAAGGACCCTATCCCTCCCAGGACAGGGACCTCCTCACCACGGCCCATCTGCCAGGGCACCCACTTGCTGGCGCAGTGCTGCCCAGCTCCAGCCCCACCGCCAGCCCAGGGGGTGAATTCACCCATGCCCACCCCCACCCTCATCACCCCCAAACACCCCCGCCAGACACCACCACCAGAAGTTTTTTACAGTACACCATCCATCTCAGACAAAGTTACAAAGACAATGTCTTATAATTAAGAATGAAGAATAAGAAAACTGATCAGCAAAAGCTAAGAAAACCCCATGATGTAGAGCAGAAAAAGCACTTGGAACAAACGTGTGATTGATTAGTGAATCAACAAGACAGAGAGAGCCTCACCAAGGAGGAGGAAAGGACAATGCTACTCTGCCAACCTAACTACAGAAAAGAAAGCTCCGTTAAAAAAAAAAAAAAGCAATATGCAATGATCTTCTAATGTGCAATGCCTATAGGCTGCTCTACGTCAGTAAGAGGCAGCTCAGAAAAGGTATAAGAGAACCATAGAGGACAATACAAAATGCCTTCATACCTTTTCTGCAATCTTGATCTGAACAGGGAAGTTTTAGGAGGCGGTGAGGATAAAGCAAATTAACACTATAGAGAAGTTAAAGGGTGTGGAGAATTAATATCTCTGGGATTTTTAGTCCAAGGACCTTTGTGATGGCTGGTTTTCATTTCAACTCGCCACAAATTAGAATCGATGATGTGAAAGTCAGTGTGTCCACGTTTCCGTCATGGACTTAGAACCAGCTGCTCTCCAGAAATCTTAAAGCTTTTTGGTGTCACACTGGGACTACTGAGGAACCCAGCCTTGAAGACTGAGAAACCTCTGGGTCACCAGCCTCCCCAGTGAGAGACACCCATGGTGGGTCTACTCCAAGTGTTGAGACTTAACTTCTATGACCTAGCAGCTAACTGGGTCTTCAGTTCATCCTAGTGATTCAAGTGGTGTTACTATTTTAACATGAGAAGACCTAATAAATTCGGATGTGTGTGTGTGTGTATATATATATATATATATATATATGCATACATATACATATGTGTGTGTGTTCGTCCCCTTGTTTCTTTCATCTAGAGTACTATACTAAAATCATTTTCTGCAGATATCCTCTGTGAGGACTGGATTGTTCAGTAGAAGGTTCTGATTGGTTGCCTTCAGTAACAGCCGATAACTATGTACACCTGACAAAGAAAACAATTTTTTCTCTATCCTTGGATTTACAGTTAAGTAAAGGAATGGTGGTGACATGTATTATGCTTTGTATTAATCAAGGCCTGCCACTTTGATCCATATATTCATTCCACATAAGAAACCTGAAAGTGATGAACATTGTCTCACACAATGAGAAGTAAATCAGCAGATTTTATACAGCAAAATGAGAAGGACCACATATTTATGAGCAACAAAAGGAACCAGATAGTGTTTCATGGCAAACAGGCTACTGAGCCAGGACCTACAGGTACACTGAAGAAAGCCACCAGCCATTTGGCTACCTAAACCAACATTAAACAATACAATAAATAATAAATAAAAATGTCAACTCTAGTGATGAGTTAGGTGACAAACCAGCAGCACAGAGTTATTAGGTAGATTGGATGGTGGTGTTCACATTTGTAGTGAAATTTGAATGTCTGGAGTTTCTGATTTAAAATATAAAGAGAAACAGATAGGCAAATAAATGACAGACAGATAGATAACCACTATACATTCAGTTACACTAGATACAGCTCAATTAATCAGTAGCCACCACACAAATGACAGTGGCTCCCTATGGGTCCACACCTATACAAAAGAGTTCAGTTACTGCAAACTGATGAACAGAGCCACTTTCCTCCTCAATGCTTCGCACAGTTGTCAGCCTTCTGAAAGTCTTCCTTCCTGAGGGCAGACTAGCTGATCCCTTCAACAAGTAGCTTATAGCTACCAGAAGAGCATAAGGCTTACACTGTGGATTCAGAGGGATGAGTACAGGACACCAGCAGCAGAGTTAACAGACATAATGAAAGAAGAAAGCTGCTGGAAACAAGCTCAAAGGAACTGGGAAACGTGAGCAGGGCAGGACTTGCCTAGGTACTGTCCTAGTTTACCTTCGAATGCTGTGGTAAAGCAATGAAGCAAACAAGCTTGGTAGGGGGTGGTTCATTTCATTTTACAGGTTACTGTCCAATGCTGAGGGAATAGGGAACAAGAATTTCAGTGAGTGCTAGTAGCAAAAACCAAATAGGAACTCTCTTAGCTTGCTGCCTGGCTCAGGTTTAGGTACTTTTCTCATACAGCCCACATCTTCCTGCCTAGGGATGGTGCCAATCACAGCTGCCTGGTCTCCTACATCAATCAGCAATCAAGAAATTGCACTCAGAGACATGTCCACAGGTCGACCTGATAGAAGCAGTTCTAGCCATGTCAAGCACACAACCAAGATAGACATCAATAGTTCCAGCCTTTTTCAACTTGTCACATCACTGCTAAACCACATTTCCATTCCCTCCACCCAAGATTTCATCTTATTGAACATGAAACACATTGCAACTTTTAAGTTTCACAGTCTTTAAAAAAAAATTTCCAATGAATTAAAAGTTCAAGTCTTTTTTGAAAATCTAAATCTTAACTGTGGCTCCTGTATTTAAAACTATATTAAATACTTTCTCATTGGAGAAAAAAAGATGGATAACCTGGGAAAAATCAGATCTAAGCAAAACAAAAATCGAGGTATGTTAATCCATGTTCTATAGCTCAGTTTCCGGCCTATAGAACTCACTTGTGATCTTGTGGGCCTGGGTAGTCACATTTATCTACATAGCCAGCCAGAGCCACACTGAGACCCCGTGAGATGGCTATTCTTGGTAATCAGCTTGACTACATCTGTAATTAACTAGAACCCAAAAATTGAGGGACACACCTTTGAGGGATTTTGTGCTTAATTTGAAGTGGGAAGATGTGCTTCTAATCCAGATAATGAGGTGTGGAGACACACCTTTATTCTAGATCCTTTGAAGTGTGAAGACGAATGTCTAATCTAGTTGACACTTTCTCCTGGAAGCCTATATAAGGACATGGAAGAAGGAAGCTTATGATTTTTGCCTGCTTGTTCTTGCCTCACTACCAAGTCTATTCCTTCACTTCTTTGGGATTCCAGCATATACTGAAGGCCAGCTGAGGCATCCAGCCTGCTGGATTTAACAATTAGATTCATAGACCTGCTGTTCATAGGCAGCCATTAATGCATTATCTTGACCACAACCTGTAAACCATTCTAATAAATCCATTTTCTATACATATATACAAAGATTCATTCTATAAGGTTTTTTTTACTCTAGATAACCCTGACTAATACACTCTATCTCCAAAACCAAAACAATCAAACAAATGGGAATTTATAAAGAAAAGAGACATGATACGCTCACAGTCTCAGAGGCTGGAGATAAAAGACTCAGCAGTCCTATCTGCTCATCAACATGGTAGGGAAAATTATGGTGGAAACACATGGAAATATATGGAAAAGGGAGACATAACATGGTGAAGACAGGAAACCAGAGAAGAATGCACTATGAGTTTTATAACAGCCCACTCTCTGAGAACTCACTCAGTCCTCAAGAGCAGAATTAATCCTTCTCTGTGACAGAAGTTACAAAGATCTAATAACTGAGGACAAGGGTGAGGCCAAAACTTCTGTAAGTTCAACCACATTGACACTGTGAATCTGAGGAACAAGACTTCAACATAAGAACTTGTGGGAGACAAACCACATACAGCAATGACAATGAGAAGAGAGAAGCCTATACAATCATTCCAGTTCATGCAGAAAAGTCATAAAATTCAACTTCCATTTCTAAAAAAAAAAAAAAAACTCACTAAATTAGTTGGGCACTTCTTTCCCATTATCTAGAGAATATATAAGCAAACTACCGCTGGCCTCTCCATTCATAATGAGAGATTAAAGGCTTTCTCTAAAATACTGGGCACAGGACAAGGAAGTCATGTTAACTCTACACTTGAGGCCACAGTCAAGACAGTGAAGCAAGAATAAGAAACAAAAGCGAAGGGAAAGTAAAACCTTTTTCTACTCAGAAGATGTGGTTGTGACAACAGAGAAGAAACATCCTAAGGAATCTATTGAAGAAAACAAAAACAAAAATCCTAACTAACCAACTGACAAGCAAACAGAAATCCACAACTACATCCTAGTTCTGAATTGTGATGTCAGAATAATAGGATACTAAAATGGCATATCCTAGTGATGATGAAGTGTGTGCTATTATCAGGACTCTGTATTTGGTTCTGTGTGTTGTTCAGGAAACAAAGAGAATGATTACTTCGAGCTTGGAGCAAAGGGTGTCCAATCTCCAGACACAAGCTGCTGTGTTTACCAGGAAAGAAGATGACTTTCACTCTGTTAAATCAGATTTCAGAAGAACATCCCCTCCCTTTTCTACCTCATCACTCTGTTTTCACAGTAGACTGAGTCTTGTGGTTGAAACATTCAGGTGTTAAGTAGTCACAAATCATCACAGGAAACAAACAAAGTGACCACATTTGACTTTTACCATTTCTTTGCACTGGGCACTGAATCAGAGAGTTTAACCATTCTCTTTTCACAGATGTAGCAGCTACTTCTACCAAGCTCATCACTGTTTATATCTCTTAAACTGAGAAATGCACAGCTTCCTGCTTCCTGTAGTGATTTGATTACCGTCAAATTACTATAAAACAAATATATATATATACATATATATGTACACACACACAAATATATATAATTGGCGGTTATTTCCATGTGAGTTTTATAATGTTGTAGTCCATTATTTTTAAAATAACATTTATTACTAAGATGTGCAGAATATGAAATCAATCATAAGTGTATCACTGAAATATTTTTATTTTTTTCTAAACTCACAAAACATGATCTCGAGCCAGGGACATGACTCAGTGGGTAAAAGACGTTGCCACCAAAACTGAACTCAACAGCCTGAGTTCAGGTGTCAGATGTCACATAGTAGGAGAGACCTGACTCTTCAATTGTCCTCTAACTACATGTGTGCTGACCTGTACACATATGCATATACAATCAGTCCATCTCTGACTCTGTAAGGTGCTGTATGCTAAAAAAAAATTCATTAACCCTATGGCCAGTTATGGTGACCAACACTAGCATGCTTGGGAGATAGAGGCAGGAGTAAGGGAACTTGGCTGTGTGAAATAATGTTTTGTATAGAAAAACCAAAATTAAAAAAAATAATCATCTCTGTGAATTGAATATATTAATACACCCTGTAATGCCTTCTGGTTCCTGGGCTCGTCTAGGCAACCTGCTTGAGAGTGTCTTTGGAGAAGGGAGAGGAATTTATTTTCCTGAAGATTTGAAACCTAGTTGTCTACACTGGCAGAGTCACTTTTAGAATAGAAGTGAGCCAGACCTGCAATGTTCCCAGGTACTGAATGGTAGGTTCTGGAGAAAACTGCCACCGTGGACACCAAGCCTCTGACAGCTTCTGAGCACCAAAGCCATTGAAGAAGAAACTCAGTGAATCCACAGAGAAAATAGCATCATGAGTGAAAGCTAGCAGAAATAGTACATTAAACCCATAAAACTAAAGACACCAACATTACCAATAAACACATGGAAAATAAACATGCTTGGGATCTTTCAAAAGATAAAAGACAGGCCAGATACAGTCACAGATGCCTGTAATCTCAGAGACATGGACACAAGGATCAGCATTTCAAGGCCATTCTGAGAGACATGAGCTCTTATCTCAAAATGCCAACAGAATAATAAAAATTGAAATGATTTAAAATGACATAAAAAGCAACTTAAAAATATAACTAGCTAGCAATGATATTTAAAGACAAACAAGGAAATCTTAGGGGAAATATATTAAAATTTGTATTTCTGAAAATAGAAATAAGCAGGAGGAATGATATATATGTGATGCAAAAGCAGAGGAGGATTCTTAGGATTAAAGGATCAAATAGGAAGGGTGGATTAACCAAAACTAAGGATGGACACCCACTAGTATGCAAGCTCAGAGTGGACCAACACAAAACAGGATCCATGTTTCTTGGGTAGTTTGAAGTTGTTTGTTTGTTCATTTGTTTTTTGCAATTTTTGGCTTACTTTTTTGATGTTGTTTGATTTAGTTTTCATTGTCTTTTTTTGTTTTGGGGAGACAGAGAGAAGAACATGAAATTGGGTGGGTAGGCAGGTGGGAAGGATCTGGGAGCATTTAAGGGGAAGAGAATCCTAACCAAAATATATTCTATAGAACAATGTAATTTAAAAACAAAAACAAAATAGAACTTAAAAAAAAGAATTAAAAAGCACATAAAACATGAGTTATTAAATAAAAATCAAAGGGCAAGGCAGGGGATGCCTCCAGAGGAATTACAGGTCAGGGAAACAGCAGAAGTTGACAACACAGAACAGGCTATTACCACTGCCCTTGGTTACTCACCATAACTACATGGAAAGACCCTATTACTGAACATACCACACACTCTGACATCAGGACATAGAGAAGTCAGTCTCAAATCAATCAGGAAACATCTTCCCCTGAGCTGGCTTCCAAGGGTCAGAAGATGCTTTATAGGCTGCTGGGGAGAAAAGATATGAATGATCTTACCCCACACTGGACCCTGCATGCCACAATGCTGACCTGCTAGGCAAGATGTACCCACTGTTACCATTGTTATGGGATAACTAGCTGCTTTCTTATTGGAATTGAGGCCTTTACCAGATGAGGAAAATCATGTTTGGTGTTACCCAAATCAAAAGCCCATTATTGTGGAGGTCATGGGATGGAACATGGCGTTGTATTTTGATAAGAAGTCATAGAATCAAATGCATTCTTAATATTTGTGTTTATGCCCTACACCTGGGCTGCACACAAACTTTGTCAGGGAAGCTTCTTTTTTGCATTGGACAGGAATCAGTACAGAGAGATAGACATGGTCAAAGTGTTGATGAGAAGAAAAGACGTGCTCAGCCCTAAAGGAAAAGACTTCATGAAATCCCTCCCCTCAACACCACCACCAAAATGAAGAAAACATCATGGAAGAGGAAGAGCCAGAGAAGGGGAAAATCTGTGAAAATATTTGAAGGGCAAGAGAAATAGAGAATAGGGAACTTAGCCCTCTCCTTCAGACCTGATTGTCGGTCATGATTGTTAACACCGAAGTTTGATAAGACACTTGAAGTTATCTCGTTTTAGTAAAAGCCTTGTTTTTAATATACGCTTCTCATTTCACAATATTATTTCTTTAGAAAATTTAGTGTTTCCTTCAATTGTAGTTTGTCCTTTCTAATGGTCTCACTTTTCTTTTAACCTCATTGATAAAAACAACTAAAACATGACAGTTTCTCAAATTTATAAAAAATTTATTCATGACATGCAAGGTGGCTCCCAACTGTAATCCCAGAATTTGAGGGGCCGAGCAGAGAGAATCAGGGATTCTGGACTACCCTTTGCTACATAGAATAGTAAAGATGGAACCTGGCTACCTGAGACTCTGACCCAAAAAAACTAAAGCAAAACAAATTATAAATTTTCCAGTCTCAAAAGCGCTGTTTTAAAATACTTTTAAGTCTTCACCTCCTCTTGCCATGATCTACTATTACCAGCTGACAATCCACAATAAAGCAGAACAGTTCTCAATGTGTGGAGATTCCAGTGCATAGGTGGCTAGCATTCACCTTTGTGGAGAACTTCTCTGGTGTCCCTGAGTCTCATGAGGTCTCACTGGATTCTGTGATGCTGAAGAAGAGTCAAAAAATGATGAGTTTGAATAAGTCACTTCCTGATTGCTCATCATTGAAGGAGGCAAAACAGATTTAAATTAAAGCCCTGCCTTTGGATAATGTCTATGAAAAAAAATGAAATGTCCAAGTTTAGAACATTCCGGAAGTTGATGCTGGAGTAGGGTAGTTTATTAACTCCTTTAAGAATCTAAACTCTGTAAAGAGTGTGGACATTAGCTGGCTTCCACAAGTTGTATAAAATGTTTTAACTAGTGGTCACATCAATGATTGTTAGGAGGTATAGGAAAAAACGTTGAATTTGCAAATGAAAGATTGCCTAGTGATAGGGCCCTATGAATGCTTGGCGAATAGGTGCCCATTGAAATCACTAATACCCTTTTAAACTACTATTTACAAGTAACAAATATTCAAAACCTGCTGAAAAAAATCACTTAGTTTTTAAAGCTTTGTTAATGTTCTGATATACACATGGATATATAATGTTTTTGATGTCTCTTGGCCACTTTTTCCTAAAACACATACCTAAAAACTCTTCCAAGGAATTATCTAAAGGGAGCACTGCATGTGGAGGGGACTGATGGTGAAGGACAAGTCTTGTCCTTTCCCATCCTGTATCCCCTCAGAAGGCCCAAATGAAACAGAGAAGAGCATCTCTTCTGAGTAACACTCCAGCTCTTAAAGTTCTGCCCACACTTTGAACAAAGTGGGAAGAGGAAGTTGTATGTTCAGAGCTTATACTGACAGGAAACATGAGCTACCCATTTCTGCACTTTGAATGATCCCCACTTCATGTGCCACAGATTCACATTTTGTAATCAGTATTTGATGAGTAAAATGATAAAGGAGCATGTATTCAGAGAAAACATTGTCCATATTTTTAACTAAAATGCAGTGTTATTAAAAGAACCCGCTGGCTAGAAACGATGACTGAAACATTTCTATATAAATGTGAGGGTGTGTAGGATAAATGGGATAACTAAGTTGTTCAGTTTCAAATTTTAGTAATTTTTCAGGAAAGATTTTTTTAAATTATGTTTACTGAAAGTAGATGTATATTAGGAATGCCTGTAAAATAATCACATCTCCATTGTGATTTTCTTGGTGTGTACTAAGCCATCCATAATGTTACAATGAAATCTGGATGCCATTCCACATTATGTGACTTCATTGCTATCACAATGATGCTGAGAAATCAAACCCAAAGCCCTGGGCATGCCCTACAAGAGCTGTACCATGAGCTACATGCTCATCCTTTGAGGGTTTGGTTGCTGATTGGTTGGTTCGTTGGTCAATTGGTTGTCTTGGTTTGATTTTTTGATTTTGTTTCAGATGGGACCATTTTGTATAACAACAAACAGTGGACTGAAACTTACTATGTAGCCCAGGCTGGATTCAAACACACTGTTCTTCTGTCTCATCCTCTTTGGTTCTATTGGTTCTATGTTACAGATATACATTACTGGAATGGTTTATTGTGTGTGTGTGTGTGTGTGTGTGTGTGTGTGTGTGTATGTATGATGTGTATGATGGCTTGAATATAGCTTGCCTAATAAATCCTCATGATCAACTGAGCCTGGCAACATACTCCTGTAATCCCAGGAAGCATGGGCAGGAGAACACTCAAAACTCAAGGAAGGCTTGGTCTCCTACATATTGAGTTCCAGGCCACCTAGAGATATTAAGTGAAACCTTGTCTATAAACTACCCCTCCTATCTGACAGCAGGCATCATAAGGCAAGTCCATTTATTCTACTGATTCTTCTACACATTCCTATCTGCACTATCCCCCTTCACTTTGTGTCACAAATTAACAAGTATTTGGTCTTGTTGAAGGATATTTGATCACATGTGAACCCCAAGACTGTGTACTGGAAAAACCTGTTTCTGGTTGTGGTGTGGTTCAGCCATAGCACACACCTTTAATCTAAGAGCTTTCTGTTTATTGTAAACAGGTTGTTGTGGTATGACGCGGCCCCAGCACATACCTTTTATCCAAGAGTTTTTTGTTTATTGTAAATACGATTAAATAATGTCAGCCATAGGTCGAGAGTCAAAGCAAGCAACCAGTTGACAGGGAGTGAATATAGGAAAAAAGCATAGAGGGTGAGGAGAAGTCCAGATGACAGAAAGAGAGATGCACAGGAAGCAGAAAGGAGGGACATTTGGTTCGAAGGGTTTTTAAGATAGCATAAAGAAGAAGAACTAGCCTTTTCTTTCTGGGACATCAGTTGAGGAGGAAGGTCAGCAGGGTGCTTTCTCTGCCTCTCTAGGCTAGCAGGCTTTCTTTCACTCCAGCATCTGGCTCTTGAATCTTTATTCGTAAAATTGAATGTTTGAGATTTTGTTTAAAAGCCCCATGTGATAACACCTGAACTTGAGATTTCCAACCTCAAGAAATTTGAACCCAAATAGGCCTCTTTTCACTATAAATTACTCAGCTTTATTGCTGATTGCTATAGCAAGTAAAATGAACCAGCAAACACAATGAGCTAGGCTCTCTATCATACCATGTCAAACTGAGATCAATAGCTAGTGTTGTGAACTTGAGTGGAACAAGCAAGAGACAAGCCTTGTGCACACCTGTGGGGGGGGGGTTATTAGTTCACATTAGGCTCTGGACAAGCCTTTGAGGGATTATCTTTACTAGGTCAATTGAAGAGGGAAGATCCATCCATTGTAGGTGGCACAATTTTTGTGTGCTGGGATTCCAGACTGTATAGGAGGAAAGAGCAAGCCCAATACAATCTTACTAATCATTCCCTACTTCCTGCTACTGATGAAATGTGACAAGCTTCCTCAAGTTCCAGCTACAGTGACTTCCCTATGGTGAAGGACTATAACCTTGAACCCCTCATTCCCCAAGTTCCTTTTGTCAATATTTTATCATAACAGAAGAATAACTTAATACATCTGGAGTGCAGGTTTTTTTTTTGTTTGTTTTGTTTTGTTTGAAGAACAGGTTAGAGACAATACGCAAAACAGAACCTATGACAGCAGGGTGGACCACAGGTATGGTGCCACCAATATGCTTGATGAAAGAGTACACTAAAGTGGACAGATAAATGAATTAATAAAGAACCAGAAAGTGAATACAAAGTGAAGGCTCTTCAGCTTTAGAAAGAGGCAGAATCATACCAAAAACTGGAACTCCGAATAAATCAGCAGCTGCAAATTATATTTTTTGTTTCTTACAAAGCTCTGAGCTTCTGGAAAAGAAAAAAGGTCTTGAAATAAAGACAACTGCATTAGAAGACAGTGCTCCTTCCTGTCGAGTTGATTGGCACACTGCAGTTCTGTGAGCAGAGCACAGCAAAATGAACAATCAAAAAACGGGAGGTACAGAACTGTCACACCAGCTAATAAAACCGATTTTTATTACCTTTCATTACTAGTTTCTCAACTTGAAAAAAATGTTTTTGATTTTCTTGAATTTTTCTTCTATCTTAACTTTTGTGCAAAACAAAACAAACCCACACATATACACAAACATGAACATCTATTCAAGTACATGTTGACGTTCCAGGCTGCTTTGTTGCAAAAACCATTTTTGTTTGGGAAACCACATCTTAAACTTACTCACTTCTGATGAGGCAGGTACCTGGAAGTTGTGTACATTAGTGAAATCACACCTTCAAACCACCTGGTCACACCCTCAGCCCTCAGCAGTCGCTTTATCATTTCGCATCTCAAGCTGCTCTTCCTGCCCAGGCTGAGGAGGTTATCTGGAATGGCTAACAGCCCACTGAGAAGGTTGGTTTGAATTACTTCACTGGGAGAAGCTGCCAGTCTACAGTAGCTGCCCATCTCCTAGGACTTCTCTCCTGAGGTCAAACTTTCTCAATAGTGAATTTCACAGCTGTTAAAGAAAGAAAACCAAAAAGCTCTATTTTGAGATTTCCTGTCCACATAACCACTCCATGTGTCCTGGCATTTATAAACACAGCTGTTCTAACACTGCATTATCTGCCTACCCACATAGACCTTGCAGGGCCAGAAGCACTGACCGTGAGGAAATAAGAAAGATGCTTCGGGAACTCCGAATAATAAAGAGGCCTCAAAAAAAGGTTTCAGATAGTTATGTGGCATCTTCAATACCTGGGGATAAAATCTATTTATAGGCTGAAGTAAAAACTTGGGGGTCTAATTGTTGGATATGCAAATAATCTCAACTATCCCTCATATTTCTGATTGTATAAATGTTCACATAGTGAGCTGGAGAGTTGCCTAAGCAGATAAGAGCACTGGCTAATCTTCCAGAGGACCCAGTTTTCAGTCCCAGCACCTACATTATGACTAAATCCATATGCATGGTCAGTTCCAGGGTTTTTGACTTTCTCTGTGGCCTCCAGGAGCACCAGGCTCATACAGCACACAGACAGACATACATGCAACCAAAATGTCCATGCATATAAAGAAAAAAATTAAAAAGAAATGTTCACATACAGACCAGTGTGACAATAATGAAATGTTTCCCTATACACTTCACTGTATACAGAGGCACAGAACTGGGAAAGTAAAAAGAAAAAGTGCACAAATTAGTAAGAGATTACAGGAGAGCCTGGAGGATACATCATTTTCACCAATCTTTCTTGCTGTATTCTGTTGTTGCTTTCATTTTGCAGTGGTAAAATGCTCAAGACTTCATGGGAGACATTAAAATCATAGTTACACCACATCCAAAACACATTCATCTGTGGGTTGAAATTCACAGCTCCTTGGTGTGAACTCATGTATGGTAAGGTTTGTAGCAAATGAAAGGTTTCTGTTATCGCACACACAATCCTACAAGGAATACCATCTTGTTGGGAGTAGACCCAAAAAGCCTGGATGTCTCAGGGTTTCAGGCCCTTTGAGCTCAGCGGGATTGCAGCCTTGCTCTCTCTCTTCCTGCCCATCTTTCCGGAAAACATAAACACACCCAAAGGCCTGTCCTCACTCTAGCAAATAGGACCTTGAGCTTTGCCACGCACGTAACCACGCGAAAGACCCGCCTGTAGGAGTTAGATAAATTAGATTTAGGAAATATATAGGAGTTTCTGATACTGTCTCTGTAGGAGTTAGATAAATTAGATTTAGGAAATATATAGGAGTTTCTGATACTGTCTCTTAATTTGGGGCCTGAAGAGCATTATCAGCATGAAGTCAGCAAAAACAGGAAAGACTCAATAGACTGAAAAACAAGTTTGAAGTCAGGAAAAACAGGAAAGACTCAAGACTTGAAGAAACAAAGTATCTGGCCTGACATTGTTTTCAGCTGCTAAGTGGGCGGAGCCCAAATTAAGCTGAAACAGAGTTCCTCCTATTTGAGGACAGTGCGTGGAGCCCAGAGGAGAAGAGGCCCCTGATGCTAGAGAGCTCCAAGAGTCCTGCTGAAAAAAGGGCTGGCCATTGATGGCCAGCTCTCTCCCTGAAGCAGAAAGAAGCCGGTGAGCAAAGAAAGCCTGAGCAAGACACCAAAAGGCCAAGGACTGGACCCTGTGGCTCAGCTTTTGCCTAGAGGGGTTTGATCTGTCCAAACAGTGGCCTAAAGGAAACGGTGCCTGGCTTTAAGGACTGAGGCAGAGCAGCTGAGTTCCTGATTCAAAAGAAGTAAGTTGGCCTGCAGACGGCTGGGGTCTCCCACAGAGAAGAAAGCATGAAGCCTTATTTAAGGTGAGACTGCAATAACCAACTTACCCTGACGAACCTGCATCTGAGAGATCCAGAAAAAGGACTGCTAAGTGTGTTAAAGAATCTACAACAAATACTGTGTTCCTGACGACTGAGGACCTGCCCCAGAGACTGTATCATTCTAAAAGGTTATGAAAGTAGTTGTTAT
>CAJQZJ010032981.1:4081904-4136607 GCA_907164525.1 Lophiomys imhausi | reverse complement strand
AAAAAAAAAAAAAACTGTGGTACATTTACACAATGGAATACTACACAGCTATCAGAAATGAGGAAATCATGCAATTCAAAACCAAATGGATGGAACTAGAAAAGATTATCCTAAGTGAGCTGACACAGTCCCAGAAAGATAAACATGGTATGTATTCCCTTATAAATGGATATTAACCATACATCACAGGATAACTATCCTACAATCCACACACTCAAATAGATAGGAATCTAGCATATCTATTCTAGGAAACATTCTACTCACCAGTGAGTCATGGAATCTGCTGCAGGTTAGTGGAACACCACACCCTAGATGGTGTGCCTTATCAAGCTCCAGTACAAGTGGAAACTCTTGGCCCTCACATGACATAAGATCTGAGGGAGTATGATATGTGAGGGCTCATCTGAGGAGGAGAGTACCAAGTAGAGGAACAAGGAGGGAGGGAGGGAGGGAGGGAGAGAAGGAGAGAGGAAGGGAGGCGCCAGGAGGGGAGGAGGGAGGAAACTATATTTTAGAAGTAAATAATACTTTTTTAAGGAAAGAGTTAATAAGCTTAAAAAATATAATAAAAGTACAGTATAAAATTTTCAAACTATAATTTACCAAAGGTATACTTGCCTTGCTGTCATGAGAGGAAAATGGCCTTAATTTCAGATTAGAATGTTAGACTGTAGGTGGCCACATAGATTACACAAACTTGATAGCAGCTTAAAAGTTTTTTTTTTTTTTTGTAGAGGTATAGGATATTTCCATGGTTTTGCATTAAAAAGCAGGTAATAGGTTTAAAACACTGTAAATAAATTAAAGGTTACAGCTGTTCAACCTGATATTACAAAACTCCAAGAGTTGAAAAAGCTTAGAGCTAAGGTAAAATACATGAAAGGTGTGGTGTTAGCCCATGCCTTTACCTCCAGAAGAGACAGGAGGATCACTATAGAGTTAGTTGTCTTATACATTCTAGAGTTACAAGGAATAGGGTGGTGATGGTGCACACCTTAATTCCATTATTTGAGAAGAATACACCCTTAATCCCAACACACTAGAGACAGAAACAGGCAGATCTCAGAGCTCAAGGTCAGCCTGATATAAAACAAGCTCTAAATAGAGAAAAACTTCGATCCAGGGGTGGTGGAGCACATCTTTAATCCCATCAGTTGGTAACCACATGTCTTTGATCCCAATACTTAGAATGCAGAGACAGACACATAGGATTTGGAAGGATTTAAGTTTAAAAGCTACTTACAAAAGGCATGCTGTAATTCAAACAAACTGTCCTTTCAGATCTCAAAATATATACACTAAAGATTTGTTTATCTCCAAAATATCAAAATAATTTCTTCTTTAATCCGGATTGAAAGGTAATACTTTATATATTGTCAAAAACCAAATTTGATCCAGGAAAAATATTACCTGACCCCCCCTCCCCACACACACACACACAAAGGTAATTGTCCCAGAGTTAGGATTAGGGCAGGGCTCTGTTCTTATCTTTCAGGAGATTTAAAGCATCCATTCAAGGAATCCAGGAACAACTGGACAACGGAAACTTCAGCAAAAAACAGATCAGACACCAAAGAAGACGAGTAGCCCAGATGATCCCGCCTTGCAGCCTTCCTCAATAGCTGTTTCCTCAAAAGTCTAGAACTACAACAATTCAAAATCACTAAAATCTTTCAGCTCCACAGACTTCTCCAGCCAGAACTTCAATAAAGCCCTGAAGATCAGCTTCTGTCTACGAATTCTTAGGACATCTAAATAGCTGAGCACAAAAAGACTGAACATCAAATGATATTAATATTTTTAACCATTTTTCCATTCTTATTTGGGCCCCAAACAGGTTTACTTTGTCCCAAATCAGCCGGAAGTCATTTTAAGAGAACAACGTCCCATCCCCAGAAGGTGGGGAGGGTATTCCCCCTCCCTTTGGCTATTTGATGGATAATAGAAAATTTTGTTATTTAGGGGAAGCGACTACAAGCTGTTAAGTGGTTTTGATAAATGGGTTTTTGAGGTTAGACCCAGAGACTTCTCTCTTTTTCTTTTCTGCATCCTTCTTTCTCTCCTATGTAAGAGTGAACAGACTTGAGAAAAAATGGGACATAGACATAGTATAGGAAAGATCAAGAAAAAAGGACAGATTATTGAATATGGCCTTATACCTTTGTATATTGATACAAAATTAATATTATATTGGCTAAATTGGTATTGATCATTGTATATTAATGTAAAATTAAGATTGTATTGGGCTACATTGGTATTGATCTTTGTATATTGGTACAAAATTAAGATTATATTTGGCCACAATGGTATTGACCCTTGTATATTGATGCAAAATTAAGATTGTATTGGGTTACATAGGTATTAATCTTTGTATATTGATACAAAATTAAGATTATATTTGGCCACATTGGTATTGATCTTTGTATATTGATACAAAATTAAGGGTAACGCTTCTTAAAGGTATTGTAGCTACTAATGCTTAAAAATGAAATGTAAAGTTTTGGCCTCTTGCTACCAACTGTCATAAACTGTTTAGGATAATTAAGAAACGGAAACTAATAGTCATACAAGTGTGTCATTTTCTTAGTTACTATAACAGTCTATCACAGTTATTTTCTAAGCTACTCAGAAATCAAGTTGCTAAGAGACAAGTAACATTTGCTCATCTAAATATAAGAGATAGATAGGGCATCTTCGAAAACCTCAAGAGATCTGCAGAATATGGCATTCAAAGATGCTTTCTTAACTTAAGATTTTTTGATATCGAGACATGTCAGCTCCTGACAGCACCCACTATTCTACTCCAAGTAGAAGATGAGCATCAAAGAATCTCCAGTGGGAGATGATTGAATTGGTGGTAAGCCGTTCTCTTGGCAAGAAAAACCCCTTGCTTCAACTGTAGACAGAATGCTGTCCAAAAAGGACAAAACTTGGAAGCAGGTAAGTCGACAGCCTAACTCTGCCAAGACAGGGTATGTAAGTCCTTCATAATTCCTGCTCTACAATCAATGTCTGCCAGAGAAACGGGGCCAAATGGCTGAAGATTGATGCTGTAATGTATGGAGAGAAAATGGGAACTGTCCAGGCAGCCACTGGTATGTCATTTCTTAGTTTTGGAAGCTGCAGGCCCTTCACATCCTATATAATCAGATATATTTATCCCTCTCAGGTCTCTGAGGTGGTTGAAGAATAGATAGCTAGAGTCTCATAGTTAAATTTTGAGTTATTTAGGAATCAAGAGGGTTTTCTGGATCTAAGGAGGTATTTTTAAAATTGTGAGGCAAGTTAGTATGAATGTTGAGTCAGATATAGAACTTTAAACTCATGGAGATGGTTAGATAGTAGAATGTTAAAGTCGGGTGCCAAACACATATGGACTGGACATTGAAAATATATGCTAAGCCATATAACCCTCATAACTTTGGCCTATTTATTTCTGTTGTTTTGTATTATATTTATAGTTAGAAGAGAAAGAACCATTTGTTGGACTGAAATGGAGAGCTGTTGGGGGGGAAAAAGAAATACCTTAAACTAAAAAAATGTGGAAGAGGATGGGGTTTGAGTGGGAGGAGGGTGGAAGGGTGGGACTGGAGGGGGGAGTAGGGAGGGGATTGTGATTGAGATGTAACTTGAAGAAATAAAAAATAAATTATTAATAAAAAAACAAAAACAAAAACAAAACAAAACAAAACAAAAAAAAAAGAACAGACATTATTAACCTATTTTTGTAAGAAGCAAATCTCTCTGGTTCCTGTTTGCTCATATAAATTTTTCCTTCTCTAGGATTCCCTCAGTTTGTGTTTTCTTTGCTTCTACTTTGATTTTCAGGTCTTGCACCGTTTTATTAATTTCCTTCTTTCACTTCTCTTGGTTTTCTTTAAGAGTTTTCTTTATTCATTTTCCTCTCATTTTTTTGTTTTTTTTTTCTTGAATTTCTTTGAGAGATTTGTTCATTTCCTTCAATTGTTTGTGTTTTCTTGGATTCCTTTAAGAGATTTATTCATTTCCTCTTTGAGAGCCTCTATCATCTTCATAAAGTTGACTTTAAAGTCGTTTTCTTGTGCATCAGCTGTGTTGGAACATTCAGCATTTGCTATAGTAGAACAGCTGGGCTATGGTGGTGCCATATTTACCTGGCCGTTGTTGATTGTATTCTTACATTGTCATCTAGGTATCTAGGTTTGGGATATATATGGGAAATTTCTGAGTTTGTCTTTGCTGAATGGGTGTTTCGTTTCTTAGTCTCTGTATTCTCTTTGGTTTTCTGCTCTTTGTGGTCTGTATTTCTGACAGTATGGGAGATCTAGCAGAGAGGCTCCTTCAGAGTCTCTCTCTCTCTTCTAGCAGATAGCATGGCCTTTGGTCCAGCAGCAGAGTCTCTGTTCTTCTGACTGGCATGGCCTGAGCAGTGGGATTCTACCTGAGTAGGGGCAGGGACACAGAAGCAGTGGGGGCTTGGAGATGAGAAAGAAGAAGTGTCAGTGACTTAGATCTTTCAGATCAGAAAGGATAGTATGGGAGGGATCTGAGGGAAATTGAGCCTCTTACCTGTTCTTTTAACTGGCTGGTAGGGATGGGAATAGAAGGAATCAGGTGGTGGTGGGGTGGAGAGACAGAGAGTACTGGGAGAGACAACTAGAATTAGAGAAAAATTCATTGGCAAGTTAGAAACCTAGTGCAATGGCAATCCCCTAGAATCTATCTAACTAAGATGCCTAGTAATGGCAAATATAGAGCCTGAACCAGCGATCTTCTGTAACAAGGCAGGGCTTCCAGTGGAGAGATTGGGACACCAACCCAGCCACAAAACCTTTGACTTATAATTTGTCTTGCCTGCAAAATATGCTGTGGTAAAGGTGGCACAGAACTTGTGGGAGTGGCCAACCAATGACTAGTCCATGAGAGGGAGCCCACACCTGACACTGCCTGGAAGGCCAGAAACCAGAGACTGGATAGCCCAGAGATGTGTGATAGAACCAAACAGGACTGGCAAATAGAAAAAAGAAAAAGTCAATGAAATGATTTCTAATGATACTCTGCTATGCTTGTAGGCCAGAGCTTAGCCTAATTGTCAGAGAGGCTTCATTCAGCAATTGATGGAGGCAGATGAATGGAGGCAGACTCACAGTCTAAGATTATGGGGAGATTGGGGAATCCTGCAAAAGAAGTGGGGGGGGGGATTGTAGGAGCCAGAGGGGACTAGGACACCACAAAAAAAACAGCCTACCGCGGATCTCTGTGAGTTCGAGACCAGCCTGGTCTACAAAGCGAGTCCAGGACAGCCAGAGCTACACAGAGAAACCCTGTCTCGAAAAAACAAAACAAAAAAAACAAAAAAAAAAAAAACAGCCTACCTTATCAACTAACCAGGCCTCATAGGGGCTCACAGAGACTGAACTGACAATCACAGAGCCTGTAGGGGTCTGACCTAAGTCCTCTGCATATATGTTATAGTTGTTTAACTTGGTGTTGGAGGAAGATCTAATACTTTGGTTCTAAAAGACTGGTTTCAGTACTGAGATCTGGTTACTGCCCCTTCTGAGGCATTCTCTTGATTGGTTGATAAAAGTGACTGATGACCAATTATCTGGGCAGAAAAAGTATAGGAAGGTGACATAGAATCAGGAACCCTGCATTTTACACAGAAGAATATCTCCTTCAGCCAGAAGACATGGAAGCAGACAAACATGTTTGAGAGCTCATGGCTGTTTGGGATTAAGTGGTCTGGGTTAATTTAGATTATCTATTTGAGAGTCAGTCCAGCTAAGGGCTAAGTGTTGAAACACTAAAAGGTCTTGGTGTATTTAATTATTGGGGAAAGGGCAGTGGGAGCCTATATGCCACCAGTCAAAGTAATCCAGGTCCTTCAGCCTCCCACCGAACTCTGAAGACTGTTCCTCCAAGCCACCAACAATTCTACTGGTCTAATATAGTTTATTGTTATTAATAAGTATCTTACAGCTACCCCGGCAGCTTCGCAGCCAGATCATACCACTAGGTCGTCCCTCCAGGCATACAGGTTGCTAAGGCAAGTCAGACCTGCCGATCTCATGTCAGGCTGCTGGATGCCCCGCCAGCCTAATATAATAACATAGTTAGTAATTAAAATATTAGTTAACAACACAGTTTAGGTTGCAGTTGGTGAAGGCCACCCTCGGTCCAGGGCTTTTTCTCCAGGACAAGTCAGGCCACCAGTTAAGGTGGGCCAGGACTGTCGGCCTCCCGCCAGCTTGCTAGCTGCTCCACTGGCCTAATCTTGTAGTTTATACTTATTAATAACTACAATAGATAATTAAATTGCAGTTTCAGCTTGATGTTCTTGTGGGACTTCTAACAGTGGGAGTAAAGGAGTGTTTCATCCAGCTTTAATATTATGGGATGTGCCTGGTCTGCTTGCAACTTGATATACCATGTTTGGTTGATATCCCTGGGAGGTCTTCCTATTTCTAAAGGGAAAAGAAGGAGTGAATTTAGGTGAGAGAGGAGGTGAGGGAAAGGGACTGAGAGGAGAGGAGAGAGTTGAAACTGTGGTTGAGATATAATATAATATGAAAGAATAATAAATCAATATAAATCAATCAATCAATCACAAATCTCACTTAAGGTTTTCTAAATCACTGACAATGGTTGGGTGGTAGATTTGAACTATAAATAAATCCATTTTCCAACAGCTGCTACAAGTATAGTCTCACAGAGGAATTCAACTCCACATACTGTATTAACAGGCCTCAAATAAACTCTGCTGTTGATAATAGTCCGGCACAAGCTCTGACTGTACAATTTCACTTTACCCACAGACATGAGCTTGAAATGAGACACTGCTCTATTTCATTTATCTGTCACTTCAACATGTAGTGGTTGAAGAAACATGGGGTGTCATGGTTTAGAAATTTCTGAGCAATGTGTTTGTGTGTATGCTTGTGGGTGTGAATGTGCATGTACCGTGGGACACATGTGGAGGGCAGTAATGGTCCTCATCTTCTACCGTGTTGAGACAACATCTCTTTTTTTGTTTTGTTTTTCTGATGCACATGTCATGCTGACTGGTCCAGGAGCCTCTGTGAACTCTCCTCTCTGCCCTCATTTTCCCACTGAAGGGCTAGGATAACAGCACTAGTGCTATGGCTGCAACACTTTTTTGGGTTCTGGGGATTTGAACTGAGGTCCTCACTTTACACAGCAAATGCTTCACCCCACCTCCCCCAAGCCAACTCCCTAACCCAAGGGAGATATTTAAATGTTGAAATTCCCAGTCATTCAGACTACCTAAGCTTCTTTGGTTCAATATCTACAGTTGAGCTGTCTGAAAAATTAACTCGATCCCTGGTTTCCTAGGTACACCAGTCTCTGTGTGTCAGGATCAGACACAAACTTGTCACCTCATCTTAATTTTCACAACTTCCTGCCTTCACTCTCATCTCCCTCTGTTCTAGTCTTTAGATCAAAGACACAAACAGGTACATGGTTTAAGATGCCATCTGTCAAGGAATTCGCCTTTCACTATCTCCCAGTGGCACATTAGAAATTTAATGAAAATATAATAATAAGGTAAAAGGCTTTCACAATAATAGAAATAAACTAATAATAACTCCTACAACTGGAAGGAGGCTTTCACTAATTATCATCTGTGTACAACATTGTTTCTCTTATTTCAAAGACTAGGTGTAAAAATTACACTGGGAAGTAATTTAATAAAAGAACAAAAAATGATCTTCATTTCTGAAGGATATCTTCAGAAAGGTATAAAAATGTATGGCCTCTATGAAATGGAAACGGAAAGGCATAAGCAAAACACAGAGATGAAGGCAAAAACTGAAAGGCTATTTCTGAACATGAAAGCTGAAAATGGAGAGTGAAGCAAACACTGACGCATCTTACCTCACAGAAAACTTAAAAGTCACAAACCAAACAAAGCTCACAGAGCAAGCTGGGAACATGATTGGCAGAAGACCCTTTGAGGAATGGCTAATAGGACTGACACTATAAACAACTCTAGTAAATCAACACAGAAATGCCATGAGAAAAAGATGTTCAAATAATGACACAGGAAATGCAATTTCTAGTAAGCATGAAGCAACTGTTAATATCGAAAAACATGCATCTTACCGTCCCACGAGATACTCTTTGCCTGTTCACTCAGTCAAATGGAAATGACAGTATCACGAAGGTGAGAACAAAGAGATCTTCCCACACTATGACATCCTAAACACAATCAATCATTCCACACTCTTAAGAACATAACTTTGTCGTTCAAAATAAAATTCTTGTTAGTTCTGAATTTCAAGAAAATTCATCCTCATGAAATAAGCTGTTCTTGTCAATGTGCTCATGTCAAGAGTTGAAGGTGACAATATTTATTAGAAATTATTATTTGAGAAAAAACTACACTTTCAGGATTCAGGAAAGCTTACCCATAATTATAAAATGTTTTACTACCATTAAAATTTGTGCTCCTCAGTCATGAGGGCAATATTCATCTTGCAATTATGAAAGTAGAATAAAACTGATCAAAGTCCTGTCAGGTTAAAATCATAAGCATGTTGCATTACAAAAATATCAAATGCTGAAAGGAGATGATACAGCAAAATGGACTAGAACAGCATTTCTCCTACTCTTGTCATTTCCTGGTTACCCATAATTCTTTGTGGTTGAGGTCACACAACACATGCCCCCCCCCTCCCGTGTTAGTATGCTTGTTAGTGTCATCATTGTTCACATGTTGTTGGTTTGGGCGGTCATGTTCATGGTGCCAACCTCCCCAGTTAGTTAACTAATATCAAGTAGTCAGCACGGGGTTCACATACATACAGGAAACACTAAAGGACTGACAAGAGTGCATTTATGTATTTAGGAAGGAAGTAACATAAATATATATGTTTTGTGGTTTGAATGAGAGTATTTGCTTAGTTCCACAGTTGATGAACTGTTTGGGAGGATTAGGAGGTTTGGCCTTTTGGGGGGGAGGTAGGTCATTGGCAGATGGCTTTGAGGTTTCAAATGCCCAAGCCAGGCCCAGTGTCTCTCTTTCTATCTGCTGCTTGCAGATCAGGATGTGAAGCTTTCAGATACGTATGTATGTATGTATGTATGAAAAATTTTTAAATAGAAGCTATGAATTTAAGAAAGAGCAAGGGTTTGCTGGATAGTTTTATGTCATCTTGACATAGTTAAAGTCATCTGAGAGGAGGGAACCTCATTCAAGAAAATGCCTCCATTAGATCAGTCTATACACAAACTGTAGGGCATGTTCTTAATTAGTGATTGATGTGGGAGGGTCCATCCCATTGTGCATGGGTATCATCCCTGGGATGGTGGTCCTGAGTTCTATAAGAAAGCAGACTGGGCAGTCCAGTAAGCAGCACTCCTTCCATATTCTCCCCATCAGCTCCTACAACTCGGTTCCTGCCCTGCTTGAATTCCTGTCCTGACGTCCTTTGATAGTGAACAGTAAAATGGAGGCATAAACCAATAAACCCCTTCCTCTGTAACTCGTTTTGGTCATGATCATCGTGATCAAAGGGGCTTAGATAAGACAAAGGGAGCCCAGGGAGAAAAGGGAAGAGGGAAATGATGGTAATTGTGTTATAATTTCAAAAATAAAAAATATTTTTAAAATGTATTTAAAGGAATTTTCTGGAAGTAAATTATAAGTGAATATTTGAGCCTTTAAGTATCTCTTAATTTTTTTATAATTACAATGAACTTATATAACCATTATCAGGCTATATGTTTTAAAATAAAAACCAATGGTTAAAAAAACATCAATTTATAGTAATATATATAACTATGTAAAGGTATCCTTTGTTCACTTAATGTAATTGTAGTCTTGGAGACTTACTGCCTCTGCCTGCTAACCTGGGCCTTAGTCCTGGAAGCTTCCAGCCTCCGTACAATCTACTCTAGGCCCAGAACGTTTTCAGCATCTGAGAGTTACTGCTGAATAATCTCACCCTTTCTAGGTCTTTCTGAACTCTTGTTGGCTGGTTCTATTCAGCCATTCTGGCTCAAACTCCTGTCCAAGATAACCGATTCAATCTGGCTTCTCTCTTGGCCTCAAACTGACTCTAGCAATCTGTTCTAATCTTCTGGCTCCTTCTCATTCTCTTGCTCATTCTGCCTTCACCTGTGTCTACATTGTTCTTTCTTCAACCTGTCTCTGTAAAGCTCTCCTGCTAAAAGGGCCTCCTCCTCTCTCATTCTCTGGGCTGCTCTCTTAAGTAGTTTCCCCTTTCTCTTTCTCCTGTGAGAGTTGGGCATATCCTATCCTGTCAAATCTTTCTCTGATTAGTCATTTTGTCTGCCATTCAATTAGACATCACTTTCAAACATGGATGCTTCCTTCTACCAACTAACTTTACCTTCATTGTTTGGAATTAAAGGTGAGTACTAAAGATGTGTCTATATTGTAGCCAGGGAGATTAAAGGTGTATGCTAAGGACGTTCTGTATTCCAGCCAGAGTAGCCATGTTGATGGATTAAAATCCCTCTCTACAAAACTATGCAGAAAAATATGAACAAAATATATAAACAAAGCCATAGAATACTGTATTAGCCCACAGCTCTGCGTTCCCTTTGCTTCCAAAGAGCATTTACCACAGTGCAACAACACCTAATACAGGAGCTTAATAATACATTTTTAGAACTTTCTAATTATAGAATAAAATGGTTCTGTGACCTTTGGAGGTCCCCGGAGAAGACCCCTACTCTTAATCTCTTTCTCTCTCTCTCCCCAAGTCATCTATTTCTTCCTTCCTCTCACCGACACACTTCACAGCAAGTACTAGCTTGGACTTCACTCTTCAAGAACTGCAATGTTGAAAATAGCAACCACATTGAACATAGTGCTTCATCTAGAATACGTGTGAGATAGTAAACGAAATTTCTAGAAGCACAGTTCAAATTTGGGAAAATGAAGACCAGGAGCCTTTGGAGTCTGATAAAAGAAGTCATTGCTACCCAAAGAAACCTGCCTCTGCCTTCCGAAACGATCGCAAGGGAAACGATCGCATTTAATTCCACTAGGTGGCAGAGGTGAGACGCTGTAAGAGAAAAACCCAGGTTTATGAGATTTACCAAGAGAAAATCCAAAGCCCGGAGAAGGTGAAATGATGTCTAAAATGCTAATATATATATAAACAGCCAGATAAGAAATACTTAGAAATCGCAGCTGGGACTGATAAAGGGAATTACTGCATTTGCACCCCCATCTGTGCTGGGTGGATTTTCAGTGTGGCACTCACTCCCTTCCCCTTATTTCTTTGTTTAGTTGGTCTCCCCTGAGCCAGCCCTCTTCAGTGAGTGAGCCAGGTTCAGCGGCGACCTTGCCGTGGTCATCACACTGGTGTCAGCATCAGCTTTGCTCAGTGGTGCACACAGGCCTTGGAATCAGGGTCTGTGGGAAGACGCCTTTGATGCCTGAAGTGCATGGAAAAGAGAGGGTAAAGGAAGGCATGGGTTTGTAACTAAGAGGGCAGACTCACCATGCCCCTTTCTAGTTTCTCTCCCTCTATGACACCCCTTGGTGTCAACGGAAGGAAGGATTCCTCTCATTCTGGCAAAGGCAGTGCTTTGAACCAAAAGGAGGCCACCTCAGAACACATAGAGCTGAAACCAGGTCACCCATTTCTGACAACTGCTACAAAAGCTGGGAGGAAATTGTGCTTTGCAGAGACTCACAACTGAGGAACAGGGTCTCCCCAGGAGGGGAGGACACACAGCAGCACTGCCACCTGTCAACAGGCTGTCAGCCACCACCGGCAGGGTCACTTCCAGGTAGAGCTTCCCAGCTTTTCATTATTGAAATCTTCCTTTTGCTAGTGTATCATTTGGAATTAAGTCTCTGGTTATTCCAGAATACTTCCTAAGAACCCAGCAGCCCTAAACTATCAGAACAGGCTGTCCCTGCATCTCTGGTAATGGTTATTTCTACTCCCACTAAAGTCATTAACACCGTATACAGGTGGAAGCCACCTAAGGATACACATTGGTTGAATCAAGGATGGTTCTTATTCATTCTTACAAAACACTGTAACTCTTTAATCAGTATGTTCTGTGATTCATCGATCACAATGCTTGCCTACAATTTGATTAGTAAACCAGAAACATTCCAGAGACTTAGAGGCTGGACAGTGACTGCCTTATCGTGACAATTCATGAATATCGCAGTAAATTATGGTATACACAGAGTTTTCACTGAAGCATACAGTCGGAAGGCTCAAAATGTACAGAAGTCCTAACTGTAAAAATGTTCAAAAGAACACATGAATGGCACGTTCTTGATGAAAAAGAAATATTATCTTCACCACCCAAATTATTGTTTAATATTACACACTCAATGGGAGCCTGAACCTTTACTCGTCAAGAAATTCTGTTTATTGTATTATTAAGTTTACCCAAAATAAACGTCTGTGAAGTAAATCTATAGCACAAATACTTAGGCACTTGAGCAGAGCTGTCCATACAGTAGATAATGGGTCATGTCGATGAATTAAAAAGATTGATGCAGAAAATACATTTTCTGGAGACAGGAAATTTTCTTTTTTGAGCCAGGATTTCTCTGTGTATTTCTGAGTGTCTGGAAATTCTCTCTGTAGACCAGTCTGGCCTCAAACTCAGAAATCTGCAGGCCCCTCCCACCCAAGGGTAGGAATTAAAAGCACACACCACAGGCTGACAGGGACTTTCTTAAAAGACACAAAGGAAAACCCTGATAGCAACAAAAGTTATAATCAATCAGAGTGATCCTCGTCTGTCATCCCAGTATTTAGGTAAGACTGTGTGAGTTCAAGGGTAGCCCAAGTTACAGGGCGAGGCCCTGCCTCGAAACAAACAAACAAAAAAACTTTGTAAAGGACACAGATTTTAAAGTGTTGCAGGTAGAAGAGGAAGACATTGACAGAAGAGAATTCATGTTCCTAACTTCATGATTCGGAAACATAAAACAGGCAAATATTGTCTTGTGGCTTTAGCCCTCTCTATGAGAAGGCTGGTGGAAGGATTAAAAACTGTGTAGATACTATAATAATGTTCAGATGATTGTTCTGAAATCGTGATTTTTTTAGAAAGACCAGTTGACTGAAGAATATATAAAAATAAATAAATAAACTGTGGTACATTTGCACAATAGAATATTACTCAGCTATCAGAAACAAGGAAATCATGCAATTTGTAGCCAAATGGATGGAACTAGAAAAGCTCATCCTGAATGAGCTAACCCAGACTCAGAAGGATACACATGGCATCTATTCACTTATAATTGGATTTTAGCCATGTAGTACAGGATAATTATCCTAAAACCAACACACCAAAAAGAACAGGAACATAGACCTTGTTAGCTGTTAGTGGACACTTTGCCCTAATAGAGTTGCCATATAGTGCAAGAGGAAGCTCTTAGCCCTCATATGACTGTTGAACTGAGAGGGGCTGATATGTAGGGGCACCCCACTCCGGAGGAGTAGGATAGGTGGGAGAGGGGGGAGGTGGTGCGAGGGGTGGAGAGAGGGGACTGTGATAGAGATGTAATTTGAAGTTATAAATAAACATTAAAAAAAAAAGACCAATCAGTTTTACTCAACCTACATAATGCATGTCAGTAGTATATTTTCCCTCCAGAGGGCAGCAAATCCTCAGTTTTGATAAGTGGATTGCTGGGTTTTGTTTTCATTTTAATTCGAGATTCTCTCTCTCTCTCTCTCTCTCTCTCTCTCTCTCTCTCTCTCTCTCCACTCTCTGTCCCTCCCTCCCTCCATCCTGCTTCATGCTTACAGCTGCTAAGTACAAACAGGTTTCCTTTGGACTGGAAACAGTGCATTCCTTCCCTTGCAGACATTCCTTGGTGACATTTTATTGGACACATGCTCTCCTTTTCCAGGAACAGTGCCCTGACATGGCATTAACTGCTGTTAGAGCTGAGGCAACTCGTATCTCCTTTCTAATAGTAGTGCTGTCCTTCAGAAAATCACCTTTCTCTCTTTGGTGAGTACATATTCACTGAGGCTGATAGCAAAGCTTTCTAATCGTGCAAAAATGCAATGAACAAAACATTCTGATTTCTGCCTTAATAAACATTTCTGCAGTTTCTCCGGGAACTTGCTCTCAAACCAACACTTATTGTGAACATTTCGATCTTTCCTAAGCATCACAAAGAAATGAGGCTCTATACTCCATATGCAAATTACATTAAATGAAGGTTTTAATAACATGAAGACTCACTTTTTATTAATTTTTAAAATTTAATGTGCAGAAAACAGTACAACATTGCAGCAGATATATTCTCCAATTTGTTAGAAATTGTTTTACTCCTACACATTGTGATTTAAAAGAGAAAAAAGTCTTTGGATTCCATAGGCTACCAGCATATTTTGTAATTTAAGTAATTATGACTTAATGGAACATCAAAGAACCTACAAGGAAAAAATCCACAGGCTTATTTTATCCTCATTAAGTATGAAACAGATTGGTCCTGTGGGGCTTTGTTTTTGTTTTAAATTCCCTGAAGCTTGGGCTATTTCCCCAGAGCAAATTCTTTACTAATACATATCACTCTCAACATCGAAGCCTTCCCATCACACCATTGGCATCCACTAAATGATAATAACCCAAGAACTCAGTGTGCAGGAAAGCAATCTAAAGGGCTGAAGAATGAATTACTTGTTCTACAGATAATTGTGTCTCTGCACAAAGGAAACAAGGGAAGGAGGGCTGCTCTCTTTTGATAACAAATAATAGAGGCCTCCTTCATTTTCTCCTATGCAGGCACCAGGAATGAAGATGGAAATTGCACGCACAGCACCCTGGTCCTTCCTCATTATGATTCTGTAAAGTCCTGCCATTTAGGAAACGTGTCTCTATTTCCGTGGAGATGAAGCAGGAAGGTCAGGCTGAGCTTTAATCAAGGTATCTCCCTGCTGGGGAAGGAAGGCTTCCCCTCCCCTCAGGTAGGGACCTTTAATCTAGCTGCTGTTTTTTAAGGAAGCCTGAAGCCACATCAGGGCCTGACAGTGGCTGCTGTTCACTTAATCCCTGAAGCTGAGAGACTACGCTGATGTTGTCATTGACAATTTACTCTTGCAGTATTTCTCTGCTAAACTGAGAAGGATTTTGTCACTGGTGCACCATCAAAAATACATGAAGGACTCGCCCTTATTAAGAGCTGCCATGTCAATTGAGTTCACATTTAGATGGTAACCCTAGCAACCAACAGCCCCCATCTCTCACAGGAAACAAGTAGAAGGCGAGATCTCTTAGGTCACTGTATTCTGTGAGTTAGGCAGAACTCAGCCTGGGGACAATGAATGATGCTGTCACTCCCTTGCATTCAAAGGCTGTCAACTTCTCACCATCTCATCCCTCACTCTGACCTCTAGAATCCCCAATTCTCAGGACACCCCTGCACTGCTGTATCAGTCTCTACCTTTTTGTTTCATTCAGAAACAACCCCTTTGCTTTTCTAGCATCATCTAGTATCATACCATAGTAGGTTAGGAATCATGTAGTGAAAGCAGGTCATTAACATGGAGCCAGTCAAGGCATCTGTTTGGGACCACATATAGATACCATAATGAGTTCCACATTAAGTGAGAATAGCTGACTGCTTCCTGCATTGTGATAAAACAGGCAGTTCTTGGCCTAGGAAGAATGTTATACATGATAAGGCTCCCTCTCCTTGCAGACTTCATATTTGGCATGCCAGTGAGTTTCTGCAGTGTCCAAGACTCCCATATCCCACTATTGTGCCAGACGAGGGGCATTAACAACAGATCTTGATTTCTGGTTGTCAAATTCAAAAGGCTTGCACATTAGACATTTGAGATGGTTTTCAATGGCACAGCCACTTCCTGGGAGAATATTGTCTCATTGCTTCTGACTGCCCTGTGTTTTTGTCAGCCCTCACTCAAGTATATTTCTTGCTCCACCCTTCCTCTGGCAGGCTCTTTGCAGCCTACTATAGGCGTATTCATAGAATGTACCTGTAGAAAAAAAATATGGCTAATTAAACTTTTTAACCAGTTATTATTGTTATAATTATATATTATTGTTGCTTGTTGGGCAGCCTTTAATCTTTATCCCGCCATTAGGCATGAGCACAAAGAGACTGCATGGATTTTAACAAGCCTTGGCTTGAGTTGTGCAATCCTAGCCCATCTAAGCTAGCTCTTAGTTCTATTGCCCAAATATGACCCCATATATACATACGTCCCCTTGGACTGCCATTCTCCACGATATGCTGATGTTCCTGGCCATGTGGAATGAGGTTCCTTTTTCTAACCCATGGTGTGTGCCTCCTTCCTGCTGCTCCTGGCTGGAATGCCTTCTTCTTCCTGCTGCTGGATGGAATGCTTGAATCCTCTCTCTAAAGCGCAGGCTTCCTGCTCTAATCCCAGGAAGTCCCACCTTCCTCTGTCTTTGCCCAATCTCAGGCCTTGGCATTTTATTTAACCAATCAGATTCAAGGTAAGTAACAGACAGCAAGCAGGACCAATTAATTAACATTTAGAATGCTTAACACTACCCCAACAATTCCCTCCTTTTGTCTAAAAAAAAAAAAAAAAAAAAAGGCTAAATTTTTTAACTCATATAGTAAAAACAACAAGAACAAATATGAAACAATCAAGAAAACCATATATAAAAGTTATACACATAATGTTTAGCCTATTTGTATCAGGCAATCTTGAAAAAGAAAAAAAAATCATATTATCTATCTTGCTGTGTCTAAAGTTCTGAACCAAAATAATTTCTATCATATCCTATATTTATAAACCTAAAGATTTTATTTAGACTTGAAAATATCCTTTTAAATCCTAAACAACTCAAGTTCAATTGAAATTTTGTAACTATTATGCCTTCAACCCCATCAAAGACATAAGAAGGGATAAAGTTATTATTTGAGTGAGTAGGAAGCATAGGAGAGCAGCTTCCAATAAGAAATATGACAGTTTGTTGCCTAGACAGTCCCAAATATCTCTCGATACCGTTGGAGCATCATCTTTAGTCTTCTGGCCAAGCATTTTTCACAGACTAAATTGTGCAGCAGGAAATAAGGATTTTCCCATTCTGTCTCTGTAGAATTAGGACATCGACTTACCTGCATTTAAGCTCTGGTCTGTCTTTGGACTGTATGTAGTCTGTTGACAGAGCAGGAATTATCTCCTGTTGGGAGATTTCTTTTTGATGCTCATTGTCTTCTTCCAAGTCAAATGGGAGCTGTCAAGAGCTGACTGTCTTAAATCAAACAATTCTTAAAATAATAAAAACATCTTTAAATGCCATTTTCTGTATGCCTCTGAGGGTTTTGAAGACATCTATCAATTTATTTATAAATCTATCTATCATCTATCTTCTATCTATCTATGAAAAAACTGTATATTTTAACCAAATACTATCTGTTTAACCTATTAAGTCTATTTTGTGATAAATTTAGACTAGTATTTGACATGACCAGAAGCTTGACTGGCCAGCAATCAACCTGTATTACCCAGACTCCTAAATAGATTGCAATAGCAACCCATAAAAGGATCGGAAGTAAACCTATACTTTTAAATTATTTGTACAGGCACAATACCTTATACAAGAGTTGAAATATACATATTATGTGGCAAAATATAAAATTCTATACTAATGAATCAAATTTAATCTTATTTTTGTATCAATATACAAAATTCTATACCAATGTATCAAACGATAATCTTATTTGAAAATAACAATAGTTTTGAGTTTCAGAATAGATTCAATAACTTATCCTTATATCTTATCATTTCTATATTATATATTATACTCCCCCTCTTTTTTTCAAGTCTTTCCCCCCTATATAAGAGAGAAAGAAGAATAGAGAAAAGAATGTGATCTCTAAGTCTAACTTTTTATACTTATGCTTAACATGTACCCAATTCCAAAGACGTTTGTAATTGGAAACTGAGAACCACAAAGCTTTGCCCAGGGAACACTGATGAACTGAGTGAAATCACCAGAACAAACCCAAGGATGTTCTCTAGGATCATGGATTTTCACTCGGGACAAGGTTGCCTAGTGGGGTTCAATGGTGGAACACTTCCCTAGCCTTGGGAGTGTTTTATCTACAGTCCTTTGGTCAAGGTACCTTGAACTGTAGAATGCTCAATAGATAAAGCAATGGTGCTTCAGGAACAAGACTGAACAATTATCCCAATGCCACAAGCATCTCCTTATCAACTTAGGTCATAAATACGGCCTGCTCCCTGGAGTCTAGTGGTTAGGATTCGGTGCTCTCATAAATATGGCCTGCTCCCACTATATAACAGAAAAGTCTCTTGAGACCACTGCAATATGACATAACAATCGAATATCCTGAAAGCTCCATGCCATGACCCCGTAGGAATCTGTTGTCAAGGTAGGAGATGTCACACAAAAATAAAGGAAGAATTAATCAACAGGGCAAGGTACAGGCAGAGGCATAGACAGGCCCCAGGCTTCTACCTCACCCCCACCACAACTGTGTTCCTCAGTCATTTCTTCATATTCCAACACATTCATTTATCTATCTTTCCCTTCCTCTTTCTTCTCTCCTCTTCTCACTTCTCCTTTCCTCTTTTCTCCTCTCCTCTCTTTTCCTATCCACTCCCAGAATAATTTTCTCTGCTCCTGACAGCAGGAAAGCAGAACTTAGGGCTCTGAATATTTATTGGCATATTCTTCCACCTGAAAACCACCAGAATATCCTCTCTGGGAAGAAGGTTTAAATGCACACTCGTGTTTTCACTGCCAGTGTAAACCTCTTTTGCTTGCAACTCTGAGTTCACAATCTGTCCTCAGGTGTGCTGGCCCACTGTAAAATGTCTCTCTTTTTGGTAAGACAGAAGTAAAAAGAGAGCAAGTATTTGTACCAGCTGAGGGATAGCCCTGAAGATACTGAGACCTTGGTCTCTAACCTATGATTGCTGCAGCAATGACACATGTGACTTCACAGATCTGATCAGGAATTTTGAAGTTAAATGACTATTTGGTGGACCGTACATAAAAACTCATGTGTCTTCATTAAAGGCCAGGAGAGGGAGAGCCTATTTTATAAGCAAAATTTGGAGCAGAAGTGGAGGGATGTGTTTTGAAAATGGAGAAAGGGGTCCACAAATCAAGGATATAGGCCACCACCAAAGACTAAATAGGCAAAGACCATCGAGGAGCCTCTGAAGAGAGTTCAGTCCTGCTGGCAACTTGCTTTCAGCCCAGTAGAAAACATTCAGGCTTCTTCCCTACAGACCTGAAAAAGAATCATTTTGTCATTTAAGCTGACCAGTCGACAGTATTTTACTGTAGGCAGCAGATTACACACTGATTACAATAGTTCTTAAACACAGCTAGGCATGGTGTGCCCTGAAAGCAGTTCTTGGTCAAGTTTTGAGCCTCTCTATAGGAAAGAAGCCCTGGGAGGGGCTAAGAGGTACTATCCCATGGGATCCATGCAAAGGAAAAGTAAGAAAGTACCCTGCAAAAGAACAAGGGCTGGCTGTAAATGGCCTAGGTGGGGATGGGGAGGGGGGTCAAAAGGAAACCTGGTTTAACAGGGAAAGACCTGAACAGAGAAGCAAACACAAGTGTGAGAGGGCAAAAGAGCACAAAACTAGAAAAGAGTCTGTTCCCAGGTCCCTAGCCTACTCCCTGGCAAACAGGTCAACCACCAGCAAGCCTTTATCCTGGCATGAGGGTTTAACAACAGTATTTCAAGAGTGCCATCTCCAGGACTCAGTGATGTTTGAAACCTCCCACCCCCACATTAAGAGTTTGGGTTGGATTATATATGACAGCTCTCAAGGCTCTTGAAGTTTACATTTCTCTACTTTCACACAGGTGATATTTGACACAAAATATCATACAACCAGTGGCAAATCATAACAAAATCAAAATGAAGGCTGTGACATTGGGGATCATGTAGTAAGAGAACAAGCCAAGCCAAAGACAGAGCCCTGGAGTCATCCCTGGCAAATTCCTTCCCAGAGGACTAACAGTGGCTTGCAAAGCTATTTGTGAATGTTTCTACAGGGATCTGAAGACAGCTCCATGGAGCTGATGGTAAAATACAAATCTGCTAGCAACATCAGAAGGAAGAAGACATTCCCAGATGGTGAACAATTTACTAGTAACAGGAAGGATAGCACTATTTTAAAAATAAAGTGATTTCTATATTTGGGGAAGTGGATAAAGTTGCACCCACATTCCTCTCTTAAATTCTTAGCATGTGCTCTGTTTTATATCAGAATATAACAACCTTATCAAAAATTATTCCTTATTTGAATTCTTATAAAAAGCGTATCTATAGTATGCTTTAGTAATTCTCTAGTCATCTTCGTAGATCTGTTAGTCATTTAGAAGGATTTTTATTGCATTATTAAACTACAATAAAATAAACAAGCCCACCATTGTGAGTTCAATGTTGCTTTCATTTGAGTGTCACAGAACTCTATCTGTAATGCTTTCATCATGGGGGGGGGGGGGATTATCTAAAGTCCAGAAGGAGGCAAACCAAGGCTTGGATTTGTCTGAGGACTACACAATGACATCAGGGTCTTGATTCTACTTTCCTGCTCTGTCGTCCTTAGCAAATGGCTGTCCTTCACACTGTGGATCCACAGCACCAGGCAGTCACTCCCACTTCAACTCTCTGCATTACATTCTGTGCAGGAAACAGAAGCAAACGAAAAGGACGATGTTTATCATTTCCTTCCAAAAGCTTTCCTTAAAGCAACATTGACTCACATCCCAAAGCTGAAATTGTCCTTGTATATCCACCCCCACCTTCCTCACTGTGCCATATTTTCCCTTTCAAGCTGACTAGCCCACTGTCCTAAAGAAGAACTAAGAATTCTTTTAAAAATAAAATAGAGGGAAATGGACATTGTGTGGTAAACTAAAATCTCCTACAAACTTTTTGACAAAGCATCAACTACTTCATTTGCCTCAATTAAAAAGTGATCATTAGGACTGAATATCTTAGGATGATTAAAAAAAAAACCAGAAGATTCAAGGTGAAAATATGGCACAGACAGTGAAAGGCTTGCTGCACAATCACGAAGAATTGAGTTCAGGTCTATAGCACCCACATAGCATCCATGTTATGGCAGTGTAAGTCTTCTACAAACTCATCCCTGAGGTGTAGCAACAGCAAGATCCCTGGCGATCCTCTCCCACCTAATGTAGCTAATCGGTGAGTTCCAGGTTCAGTGAGGACCCCTGAGTCACAATAGTAGGTGGATAACAATTGTGGAAGACCCTCAATATAGTACTCCAAATCCACACTCATATACATGCATGAGTACCTGTATGCACTTGTGTGCACATGCACTCATGCACCCAAGCGCATACACACACACACACACACACACACACACACACACACACACACAGAGGTAGTAGTGTATATCATTTGGTAGTAGTGTATATCATTTGCTTCTAAGCAACAAAAACAATTGACAAGCTGTAGGTGTAGGTAGCCATACACCAGGGTGCCTCATAAACATAAAATTAGAATCACCTACTCTCAGGAAGAAAAGAAATCAGGCATGCTTCCGGAACTCCTTGGACTTTTCATCTATAAATCTGCCAGTCACAGGACACATGGTGCATTTTACAAAATAGCATTCTAGAATCACAAGATGATAACTGTCAGCTCCTGTCACAGCTGGGTATACATTAGGTCGCTGAATCATCATCTAGGACCAATATCTTCTAAAGATGGAGTATATGAGAGTGCCACTCATCTCTTGGGCACCATCCCACTGCCTTGCCACTTTACTGTGAAGTAGCTTTGGAAGTAATAGTTTTACTATTACAGTGTATATGAAATTCAGTATACTCAAAGATGGTAGTGTAAAGGGATAATGGAAAAAAAAAGACAATCCAAATTCACACTGCACACATCTATTCTGATTGAGAGAAAGACATTGGTTTAATCTCTGATGTTAACAACCCAACATAGCTGATATTATTGTTGAGTCCCTATAAAATACCCGGAAGTTTGGTGTCAAAGTATGGTTTGGGACTGGATACTGGGTACTTCTCCTTTGAAAATTCAGTCAAATGGGAAATTCATGCATCAACCCTAGCATCTGTCTCCATACCTCCCAAGCTCTTGAATCTACCAATTAAACCCTACCCTGGCTAGTAAAGGAGACTTACTGACATGCAGAGCATACCCTGTGTGCCCAATAGCAAAGATTCTCTTCTGCTTCTATGAGAAACAATTGTTTTCAGCATCTAGCATCCTTCTTGAAGACCTAGCCACACCCACCAATGCCTCACTTCCTTGTCCCAAGTGTTCTAATCTGGTGCTTTCAGAACTAGGGCTAACCAATGACTTCTACAAGGTAATCAATACACAGCCTGATTTCAGATCACATATTCTCTCAGGCAAAGTAAACAACAAATTGTTATATTTCCAGTCATAGTCTTTGGCATCTTCAGAGATACTTCCTGGAGCTGTAACACTGAACTGAACACTCTAGCCAATACCAGCATTTCATCCTGAACCAAGCATGAGGTTTGATCTTCAATCAAATAGACTCAGAAAACCACCTATCAGGGCATTAGTAGACATGAACTGACAGACTTATGATTCTAACAATGGGAGTATGTATTGTTCAAGATATTTACAGGTTCTGTGCCTAGACTGAACATGGGATACTTTTAATTCCAGACAATTTTAAGATATTTATCAAATATATCAATGGCCTATGAGTAGCTGGAAGAAAAGTTGTTCAAGACTATGCCTTCTGTCTTCACCAAACTCCATACAAAACTAGGCATACATTCTGAAAAGGGTAAATGGCCAAAAGCAACATGGCTTCTCCTCAAATTTAATAGACAACTCCAGAGCATATCATGAGAGACAGTAAGTTCTCCAAAGCACGGCCTTATATCTTATGGCACCCTTGAAACTTTTCAGCTAGAAGGGCTGAGAAAAGAGTGAGGTGAATTTTGTCACAGAAACCAATTCTGCTTCTTTTTCCATGAGAGACTTTTCAGATGCTCAAAGGTAGCAATTTCCTCTTTTCCTGTCATGACTTACTGTGGAGGGTTCACTTTTGCATTCCATAGTCTTCGGGTTGTATTGTCATGCTAGCTGACTTTGATCAGAGAAATATGGCAAATTTAACTCTATTTCAGATTCTAAAGAAGAATTAAAGAGGAAATATGTTTCTAAGAGAAGTCATATATTCCAGACATCCACCAAGAGATCATTACATCCCCACAAAGTGACATTCCTTCAACTGGACTTTATTCAACTGGAATAGGAAGACACATGGAGTACATCTAAGCCCACCTTCAGTGTTGGGTTAGAATTGCAGCATCACTATGCAATGCAAGTGAAAGAGAATTGATTGCTTTTTTGTGAGCAACTGAGATTCTGATGTTGTAACTAAAAAATTAATTATGACAGTAATGTTCCAGGTAAAAAGGCCAGAGAATATACAACATGCTTCTTCACCATATGATATAATATCACACCACATGTACTACTTTTTCTATGATAGGGGACATCAGGTATAGAAATATGTACTTTACTTTGGAAATGATGCCACAACATACTCTACATCATTAAAGGGCTAGAGACTTCACATTAGCCAAGTCCAGTTGCAGTCATTTTCTACTCCTTGAGCCAAATTGTCTTGGTGCTTCTCACTCCCTCTTCTTCCAGATCCATCACTAGATAGCATCAATGTAATGAAAGCACACAGTACGTACTCTTGGGGACTCACCTGAAATGTAACTAATCCTGGCTGCTTTGCATCACCTGCTGGTTAATCACAGCTGTAGCTTTGTCCAAGGCTTCAGGCAAGAAGAGATTTATTAAGCAGAGGCCTTAATATCACATTGTTCACATTAAAATAAGCAGGGGTGTGCTTACCTGTACACTGTAATGACTAATTCTAAATACATAGCCTCCACATCTTATGAGAGCCCACTGCTTGCATTCTCACAGTGCAATGACTATGTGTTGACCAAGATCACATGCTTTCCAAGTCATGAGTCCATCAAAGGATGTTTTCTAACAAAAAAACATGTTCATCATATGTGGAAATTTCCAGCTAGCAAATCATCATTGCTCTTCCATTAGGATGTGAAAAGCATCTCATAAATCTCATAAATCTGTTTTTCAGTGGCGGACAAACACCCCCACATCCCAGACCAAATAAAACCAAAAAAAAAAACAACAAACAAAAAAAATACACATTCATTCAACACAGACATATTTTTAAGAAATCAAAACTTTGAACTACTATGCTAACTGTGGTGTCAAATTGTCAGGCAACAGAAATACATTCTAGATGCCCCAATTAAAAACATTATTGGAAGAGTATAAGAGTAGCTTAGAAACAACCATAAGAGTTAAATAGCGAAGGTATGCAATATGAAGAAGTCGTGAAACTCAGAGAACATTTGCAGCAGATTTAAGAACATCACTTGCTCATACCGATTCTTAGGCTTGACTGCAGGCTATAATCATGAATTCATTATAAAATCCTCTTGCTGATGCCCAATCTTCAGTATCTTTTAAACCCTAGGGTGATTCTCATTGGAAGTCATAGCTGAAACCTTAGCTACATCAGAAACACCTGGAAAGCTAGTTTAAACATAGATCATTGGACTCCATCCTCAGATCTTCTGATTTACATAAATTGGTTAGAGATGACTTGCATTTATAACAAGTTTGCAGGTGATGGACGGGGTGTCGGATGAGGCCTGCAAGTGGTCTAGTGATCTGAAGTTGCTGATTCTCAAATCCCACCTATGGCAGCAATGTTCTAGAGACTACTTCTCAAACTCTAACATGGGTGCAACCCTTCAAACTTTATGAAACATGAAGTCCTGAACTCCATCAGCAAATTACTATTTATGTAGCCCCCAGGTGATGCTGATGCAGACGGTTCAGCAAGAGCTCTTCTTTCCATCACTTCTCTGAAGCAATGCCTAAGTCAGATCATTTTGTTTTATTGTCATACTGCAGTTAAATGGGATATTTCTGGACTCCAGTGGTGATCTGTAGCTACTGAACAGTCCTTCCAACAAGAAAGCCCGCAAATCAAAGGAAAGTTAGAAGAACACAGACGAAAGATACAGGACTCTGAAATCCTCCCCCTGAGCTTACATAAGCATTGTTAGCAATTGATGGGCTGGAGGAGACTCTTTGGTGGAGCTGCCTGCAGATTGTATGGGGAGCTCTGGTGACACAGCTTTTCTAAGCTGTCATTCTTCCTAGGATTGGAGATTTTAGTAATTCAGTTGAGTTGTTCATGCTTTTGTAAATCACTCCTCTCCCAGGATCCCATAAGTAAGCATAATAAACTCACTGGTCCACCACGCTAGGCTTTGGTAGAATCCTGTCTCTACTTTGTTACTGCTGCACTATCAAAGGTGAATAGGTGTCTGCTCATGTGTCCCATTTTTTAAGATGAGAGGATAGGGATACAGCTAAACATTCCACATTGCAGGTCCCACAGCAAATTACACAGTCTAAAATGTCAGTGATGCTAAGGCTGAGAAACGCAGCTGCTCCACTATAAGTCTCTGTTCTAGTTTTGCAATTCCTGCTAGGAAAAAAACAGCATTGTCCCTTGTAAAAAACAATATATGGCTAATTAAACTATTTACCCAGTATTTATATCATATTTAATTGATTTGGCAGTCATTAATCTTTAAGCAGACATTATAAATGAGCACACAGAGACCTGATGGATTTCTAACAAGCCTTGGCCTGTATTGTGCAATCCTAGCCCATCTAAGCTAGCTCTTAGTTCTATTACCCAAATATGACCCCATATATACATACGTCCCCTTGGACTGCCATTCTCCACAATATGCCAATGTTCCTGGCCATGTGGAATGAGGTTCCTTTTTTCTAACCCATGGTGTGTGCCTCCTTCCTGCTGCTCCTGGCTGGAATGCTTTCTTCTTCTGTCTCACTGGAATGCCTGAATCCTCTGTCTAAAGTGCAAGCTTCTTGTTCTAATCCCAGGAAGTCCCACCTTTCTCTGTCTTTGCCCAGTCTCATGCCTCGGCATTTTATTTAACCAATCAGAGTCAATGTAACAGACAGCAACTGCAGGACCAATTAATTAACATTTAGAATGCTTAACACTACCCCAACAGTCCCTGCTGAAGGGATGTATTCTTCCCCTGACCAATCAGTTCTGCAAGGTAGCAAAGTGCTTGTGGCACATACCCAGTGGTTGGAAACCAGTTCTGGGAGAGAAGCAACTGAAGATGAACTATTAGAAGAGAAGAGAAGCAGGGAAAGGTATAATGAGCTGGGACAGCTGTGCTCTCTAGATCCATGGTGCAACACTCTGAGATATGAAAAGATTAACTTTCATACCTGCCACAGTGGCTGGACATGCTTCTCTTGTCTCTGCAACTGTGAACATCATCCCAGGCTTTTGAAGCCCAGGGCAGCTACAGAGTTTCCTGTGTTTAATCATGTCCTGGGTTTCCTTGAAATAAACCATTGTACCTCTAGTAAATAAGCCTATTTTATTTCCTCAAAAACCAAACCATGCATGCACATGGTCAAGTACATTTGTGCACAAGCATGTGCCAGTTCACACTGGGCTCACTGTTGGCTCAATATGAATTTTCAATCTGTGTCACACAGTTTCTGGTAAAACAGAGAACCAGCTGACCTGCCTGTGCTGTGGGGTCACCTTGACTCTGGTTGTCCAGCATCACCTCAGCACTAACTTCTCTACACTACTCAAGTCTATTCTAGAGATGGTACTTGAGGAATGACAATGTCACCCTTTATTAAACACTTATTCAGACTTCCTATTCTAAATGTCTCTCAAGATAGTAATACACACAGGTATAGACTCACATCCATATAAAAATAAGGACATATAGATGTATGTGCATAGATTTAGTGAGAGAAGACCAATCAGATATGAGTTCAAGCCAATAGAAAGTCTTCATTAGCCATCTGGCAACTACGCTGGGTGTTGCAAACACAAGTTTAGTCACAAGCCTTTCTCAGGGTAGGAATTTAAGTTTAAAACCCACATCCCAGATTGACATACCTCAGTTATCAAGAACAACTAGCCATTAGAACTACAGAAACCAGAGAGAATTTAGGGACATTCCCAGAATTATGGGTTTTAATGGATTAAATCTTTGTTCTTGTTTTAGCAGATGTTACTGCCTATGTGCTGGGTTCCAAGGCCTGAGTGATACTTGCATCATGGTGTCAGTTGTGTCTGGGGGCCTATTACATAAACACTATCTATTTTAATCATTACAAGATTTTTAGATAGTACAATTATCATCTTATCAGTGAAGAAAATGAAATCTTACAGTGGTTAGTGGTTAGAACCTAAAGAAACATATCTCAAAGACTGTAGAACTAGAGCACAAATCCAGGTGTGTACTTAACCATGACTTTTTCCTTTTTTTATCCCTGTCTCTGGCCAGCTAACCATTTCCCTAAGTGGATTCTCTGTGTATTCCTAGTATTTATAAACTAGATGTTGGCTAGAACCTAAGTCCATAAGCTAAGGTCCATAACATCCATTCCTTGGTTGAGGGACATCTGGGTTGTTTCCAGTTTCTAGCTACTACAAGTAAAGCTGCTATGAACATAGATGAGGAAACTTCCTTCTGATTCAGTGAGGAATCATTTGGATGTATACCCAGAAGTAGTATGGCTGGGTCTTGACGTAGAGCTATTCCAAGTTTTGTTTGTTTTTTGCCTTCACTCTATTTTGTATCACATTCACAGTTTTTTGTTTGCTTGTTTTATTTATTACCTCAAGTTACATCTCCAACACAGTCCCCTCCCTCCACCCATCCCAGTCCCACCCTCCCACTCTTTCCCCACTCTCTCACTTATCCTACTTCTCTGGAGTGGGGTGCCCCTCCTACATATCAACCCTCCTCAGATCAACAGTCATATTAGTGTTAAGAGCTTCCTACATGGCAACTCTGTTAGGGCAAAGTGCCCCACTAACAGGTAACAAGGTCTATGTTCCTGTTCCTTTTGGTGTGTTGGTTGTAAGATAGTTACCCTGTACTACATGGTTAAAATCCAATTATAAGTGTATAGATGCCATGTGCATCTTTATGAGTCTGTGTTAACTCACTCAGCATGAGCTTCTCTAGTTACATCCATTTGGCTGCAAATTGCATGATTTCTTTGTTTCTAATAGCTGAATAGTATTCCATTGTGAAAATGTACCACACTTTTTTAATCAGTTACTCAATTGAGGGACATCTGGGTTGTTTCCAGTTTCTATTACAAATAAAGCTTCTATGCACATAGATGAGGAGGTGTCCTTGTGGTTTGGTAAGGAATCATTTGGATGTATACCCAGAAGTGGTATGGCTGGGTCTCGAGGTAGAGCTATTCCAAGTTTTCTAAGATATTGACAGACTGATTTCTATAGTGGTTGTACAAGCTTGCACTCCCACCAGCAATGGAAGAGTGTTCCCCTTTCTACACAACCTCACCAGCTTGTTCTGTCATTTGATCTTTTGATCTTAGCCATTCTGACAGATGTGAGATGGAATCTCAGGGTCATCTTGAGTTACATTTCTCTGATGATTAAGGATGCTGAGCACTTCTTTAACCACATATATATAGCAGGACCCGGCCAGACACCATGGTCTCAATAGGCCTATTTTTAATAAACTTTTCACTTCATCAGTTTTAGAGAGAGTTCCCTGTGTGTCTCACCCACTTTGCCTCATGATTTCAAACAGATGGTAAAGTAAGCTTGGAATGAATAAGCCCTTATTGCAACCTATTTCAGGACAAAGACACTGCACAGGAATCTGACTGCGACCAGTTCTCTGTAGGTTACCAGGCAGCATGCTGTCAGATCAGCCCAGCTGGAACAGACTTTGGTGTCAAAGAATGTACCAGCAATGTCCCTGTGCTTTGTGAGTCTCAGATCTGACACTTTAGTGGCTCTTACAACAGAGGGTGAATCAGTGGAGTATGCCTGTGCCATGCCAGCTCCTCCAAAGATTGTGTCTCACTTAGCTCATCAAAACCATTGGCCAGACGTCCTGTCCTCCCCTGTGTTTTGCACAATGCCAAGTATACTACAGATGGTTTCCCAAGTGCTAAATAATAACACTGTCTAGCTTTCATAGGCTATTTGCACTGCAGTCATTCTTTATATGCATTCTATTAACTGCTGTAATAAGAGTCTCTGCTCTTGGTAAGACAGAGTGTTATAGATGATAAGATGGACATTCAGTTAAAAGACATTTTCAGAAATAGATCTTGCTTTCAATCATGTTAGATTCTTGCAGCATGTAGCTAGAGCAGAGCATTAAAAGTTTTAACACCTCGTCCTTTATGCTAGGTGCAAAATTTACAACCACCACTCTACCTGCATCTTCTCTGAGATCCTATCTGCCTTTGAGGACTAACATGACATAACTCTACTCTGCTGTAATAATGTAATGGTGAAGAGGAATTTTCTGCTCAGAAGAGACCACCTCATTTCAATATGCAGTGACATCTTTTGGAAAACAATATCCTCTATAATGGGGAATGGCTGCAGATCAAGGGCAATCATCTCTGTGATTTATGAGCAGTGCAAGCAGATGGTTTTTTGAATATTTGGCCTTTTACCAAAACGTCATGCAAGCTAAGCTGTTGTATCATATTGCATGAGAAGCCTCTGCTTCTAGGTGAGGAATAGGCTGGCTCAGGATCTGCCTTTGCACTGGAAGTTAGGGGCCAAGATGCTGCTTAACATAAGATGTGGGAACTTTTTAAAACTTCCTCCCCATAGCAGCAATCATAGGTATAGACCAAGTTATGCCAGCCAAGAAGACAGAAAGCCAGATACCTGGCCTGGGCAGTGAAGTTGTTTCATTTTGCTGTGGTTATTAGATTATCAATTTTCTCCCCTCAAGACCTGTGTGATTCACAGGGAACACTATTAGCCTGGCAAGAATTAATTACAGCTGCAGAAAAGGTGACCTTCCCAATGAAGGCAAAAAGGCAAACCTGTATTTTATGTGAGCAACTAGGGAGGTTAGAAGTTTGGTTAGGATTCTAAATAGGGTCTTGAGATCTAGCTGATTAAAAGGGCAGCTCAGTTAGCTTCAAGTGGGAGGCAAGAGTTAGCAAGACTTTAGCTGCATTAGATCCTACTGGAAATATGAATTCTGTGCATTATTCAATATTTTGATTCAGGAAGCTTTTCTTTCAATTTAATTGATCTTTATACAGGGTGAAAAGGCCAGAAGCTTCTGAGGACTGAGTATTGACAATGGAAAAAGAAGTATCATTTCTTCTCATTTTATCATCAGAAAATGAAGGGTGCTATACAATTGTCTTGTTCTTTACAAGCTTCTCTAACCAAATACCATAAGTTGAATAATATGAACAATAAATAGATGTTCCTAATTTTAGTGGTTAAGAAGTACAAAACCAAGTACCAGCATATTTGGTACTTGATGAATGATCACTTTAGGGTTCATAACTAGTACTCTTTTATAGGAACTCTTAATCCACTGGTTCTCAGCCTGTGGGTGGCGACCTCTTGTGGATTGCCTTAGACCATGGGAAAACACAGATATTTAAATTATGATTCATAATAGTAGCAAAATTACAGCTATGAAGTAGCAGAAAAAAATAATTCTATAGTTGTGGGTCACCATAACGTGAACTGTATTAAAGGGCCACAACATTCAGAAGGTTGAGAACCTTCTGATCTATGATCTATGAGGGTATCTGATCTAAGAGTGTTTTGTCGTCAAGATCTAACTACTTACAAAAAGCCCACTTTCTAACACCATCAAATATTATCCCATTGATGATTAGTTACCAGCATATGAATCTGAGGCTATGAACATTCAGAACATAGCATGGTATCTCTCTCTCTCTCTCTCTCTCTCTCTCTCTCTCTCTCTCTGTGTGTGTGTGTGTGTGTGTGTGTAGAAAGTCAATCACAGGGACCTGATACATGCCCCCCTCCAAAAAAAGTTCATATCCCTCTACTCAATGAATCTAACAAGTGTCCTTAGCTTTAGATTTCACTTGTTCATCTGTCTTTTTTTTCCTAGAAAATTACTACTGTGAAAATGTATGAAGTCATTTGTTATGGTTTGAATATGAGATTTTCCTACAGGTTCATGAGCCTCAGCTGTTGTGCTCTTTGGGAAGGTTGTAGAATTTTTAGGAGGTAGAATCTTGCTGGAGGAATTGTGTGACCGAGGACATGCCTTAAAGTGTTAGAAGCTGGCCTTTCTTCCTATGCATGCTCTATCTGATTCCTGCAGGTGCATGTAATGTGATCAGCTGGCTCCAGTCACCATGCATTCCCTACCTGTTGCCATATATTCTCTACCATAGTAACTGTATCCTTCTAGAACTGTAAGCTAAGCAACCCTTCTTCCTTATGTTGATTTTATCAGGGTTTTTCATCATAACAAGGAGAACATAACCAAGACAGAAAACAACTGAATAACAAGGACGTGTCCCTGCAGGAACAAGAAATGAAATGTTATGGCTTAAAGGTGATGTGTTTGGATGTCAAGTTGACAAGAGGAGGAGTTGTAATGGCTAGTATTGTGGAATTGAGAATCTAGACTAGCCTAGAAGATAGGATCAGCAAACGCCTGCAGAGGCAATCCCTGATTGTGCTAATGGATGCCCATTTTTATTGAGGGGAGGATCACTCCCTGGGCAGAGGACTTGGGACTATATAAAATGGAGACAGTGAGCCCCACACTAGAACACATTTTTCTCTGCTTCTTGAATGTAGAAACAATGTAACCAGTTATCTCAAGCTCTTGCCACTGTGACTTCCCTACCATAACAGACTGGCCCCTTGAACTGTGAGCTGAAATAAACTCTTCCTCCCTTTAGTTGCTTTTGTCAGGGTATTTTATCACCGCAACAGCATCATCAGGAGGTCATTCACATACATGTCCTCATTTTTCAGAGGCTTATAGAAACCTCATAGCACACCTGTGTATTCAGGGAGGATTTCCTCTCAAGAACATACCTTGAAGCAAAGCAACACAACTTTATTCCCACTATGTTTTTATTTTTTAGTTCAACTGGAAAACTTCAGTACCTGTTAAAAGGATTTTTAGAATGAAGAGCAATATGGAGGAGGGAGGACTTTTTTCTTTTAAAGGCAATAAATTGCCAGAGGTCAACTTCCCTTTGCTTGTGATGAGCCTATACTTGACTTGGTTTGCAAGTTCCTGCAACAAGTAAGTATTCCACTGATCTATCCATTTTCATAGCATCAGATGCCAAAGAGCCCAATTTTCCTTAAGAATCTAGCACTTTTCATTTAATTCAGGAATTTGCATTTTTTTCTTTGACCTAGTCATTATTAAGCAGTATGTTGTTCAGTCTCCAGGAGTTCATGTAATTACTACACATTATTTTATTTTTGATTTTAAGCTTTATTTCATTGTGGTCAGATAAAACACATGAAGTTATTGCAATTTGTCTATACTGCTTGAGATTTCTTTTGTGTCCTGGTATGCAGTCTTTGAGAGAAGTCTCTACGTACTGCCAAACAGAATGTAGATTCTTGGGATTTGGATGGAATATTCTCTAGATTTCTGTTAGGTCCATTTTGTGTGTGATTGCACATAATTTGAAGAGGGCGAGATATTAAAATAACCTACTGTTTCTGAGCCAGAGTTAATCTGTGTCTTTCATTCCTGCAGTACAACTTTTATGAAACTGAAATTGGGTGTGCCAGAGTATGTTTAGGATTGAAATGTCTTCTTAATTAACTATGCCCTTGATCAGAATGAAGTATCTGTCTTTACCTCTTCTGATTAGGTTTATTTTGAAATCTATTTTTACAGTTGTTAGGGTGGAAATACTTGCTTGCTTCCTTCCCTGTCTCTCTCACTCAGAACGCTTCTTTCCATCTTTACACTGTAAGGTGGTTCCTAACCTGCAAGGTAATATGAGTTTCTTGTAAGAATCAAAAACATAGATTTTGTTTTTAATCCATTCAATTAAGTTGTATCTTTTGATAGGAGAGTTGGGGTTATTGATATTTAAAATTATTGTTGAAAGGTGTATATTGATTGCTGTCTTGTTTTTTGCTTGCTTGCCCCTTGTAGTATTAGTCTTATTTCATGTTTCAGTAGTTATAGTTGCATTTGTTTTCTTTTTTGTTTGTTTGTTTGTTTATTGCTTCAAGTTACATCTCCATCACAGTGCCCTCATTCCACCCCTCCTGGTTCCACCCTCCCACCCTCTCTCCTCCCTCTCCCACCCTTCCCACTACTCCAATGTAGAGTGTCCCTCATATTAGCCCCTCTCAGCTCACAGTCATATGCAAGCTAAGAGCTTCCTCTTGAACTGGGGAGCCAACATGGTGGCACTCCCAGGGCAAATTGTCCACTTAATAGGTAACAAAGTCTATGTTCCTGATCGTTTTGGTGTATTGGTTGTAGGATTGTTATCCTGTACTATATGGCTAAAATCTAATTATAAATGAACAGATGCCATGTGCATCCTTCTGAGTCTGGGTTAGCTCACTCAGGATGAGCTTCTCTAGTTCCATCCATTTGGCTGCAAATTGCATGATTTCATTGTTTCTGATGGCTGAGTAGTATTCCATTCTGTAGATGCACCACAGTTTTTTATCCATTCCTCGGTTGAGGGACATCTGGGTTTTTTCCAGTTTTAAATGCCAAGAAACCAAATAATCCAATCAAAAAATGGAGGACAGAGCTAAACAGAGAATTCATAAAGGAGGAATCCCTAATGTCTGAGAGACACTTAAAGAAATGCTCAATATCCTTAATCATCAGAGAAATGCAACTCAAGATGACTCTGAGATTCCACCTCACACCTGTCAGAATGGCTAAGATCAAAAGCTCAAATGACAGCACATGCTGGCAAGGTTATGGAGAAAGGGAAACACTCCTCCATTGCTGGTGGGAGTGCAGGCTTGTGCAACCACTATGGAGGTCAGTCTGGTGATAACTTAGAAAACTTGGAATAGCTCTGCCTTGGGACCCAGCCATACCATTTCTGGGTATACGTCCAAACGATTCCTCACCAAACCACAAGGACATTTCCTCATCTATGTCCATGATATATTTTAAAGATCATTTCACATGAGAACTCACTAAAAGAATCTATCCTCACTGGCCCTTGTATCAGATGTCTTTAATCCCAGCACTCAGGAGGCAGAAGCAGGTGGATCTCTGAATTTGAGGCTAGTTGGTCAACAGAGCAAGTTCCAGGACAGCCAGGTCTACACAGAGAAACCTTATCTTGAAACACCAAAACAAAACAAAAACCTACCCTCATATATATGTCTATTGTCTCAGTGAAAACATTTATGTAAAACACCTAACCATTAAGAAATATATTGAAAACCATATTCCATCTCTTAGCCCTAGGTTTTAGTAAAAAGACTTCACTTTTTGTTTTCATTCTTTCTGTTTTTAAAGCTTTGTTTGTTTGTGTGTTTTAGAAATTCTTTACATATAAGATGTGGTTTTTATTGATAAGATGACCTTAGGCCCTTTCTCTCCTATCAGATACTTCATCTACTTTTGTGCAGTTAGTACCCTCTTCCCAGATCTAAAAGTATCATGTTGATGGCTTTTATAGACCTATTTAGGTAAGTCTGAAGGAACATACACCAAATGTGAGTAATTGAACTAAGAGAGACATTCACTTTCATACCTTTCATTAGCTCAAATATCATATGTTGAAATGTTGTGAAAAGAAAGAGATAATGTAGTAAGTGTTTGGTATATAGGGTTAGCAAGCAATTCACCTACTCAAACTATGGGAGTAAGGGGGCCACTGAAGCTGAAGTGTACCCAAAGGAGAAATTTCATATTTATGCCACATCACAAATGTGTTGAAGCTAGTAGTAAGCTTTTCTTTGGCCCTGGCCCAGAACAGGCCACTATGCTATAACCCAAAATGTCACGTTCCTACTTACTGCAAACAAACAAACAAGCGGAACAGTTTGTTTGTATAGAATTTTTTTTTTTTTTTGGTTTTTCGAGACAGGGTTTCTCTGTATATCTCTGGCTGTCCTGGACTCGCTTTGTAGACCAGGCTGGCCTCGAACTCACAAAGATCCACCTGCCTCTGCCTCCCAAGTGCTGGGATTAAAGGCGTGCGCCACCACCGCCCGGCTAGAATTTTTTTTAATCCAAGGATCTGATAGATAAAAAAGTTTAATGAAGAGTCTACTTAACATAGTTTAAAGAGGTTCTCTGCAACATCTAAAAATTACTCTAAGTCTCAAAGAAAAGAATGTTAGGAGGTTATAAAATCCAGTGGAGAGCTGTGACTACATGAATGCCCTGGCAGGTGTTCTGGTGCTTAATATAAAGACAGTGGCAATACCAATATAACTGGGGAATGGAAGCAGGACCACTGGACAGGAGTTACAGCCAAAAGAATTGAACTGCAGCAGCAATATCAGAATGGAGGGAGCTAAGGTAAACAAAGACTCCCTGACCATTCTACTCTCCTGCCTTCTGAATCCCTATGATGTATCTTCTTACTTAGATGTAATAAGAAGACAAATTGCAGTTGCCTGGGTGATTTAGGATCAGAGGTCAAGTTACTGTGGTCTGGAGCAGACTAAGAAGTGGGGCCTGTAGCTTCTATTGTCCCACTATTTTTTTTCTTCCATTGCTTTAGCAACCAACTACAACAATAGAACCTTGACTTACCTACAAACTCGTCCAGTTCCCACCAGGATTCTGGCCTCCATTACATGAGATGCCTACAGAAGAGCAGCCTACTTGCCTCTCCTTCAGTATGTCCAACCTGTGCATGCAAAGAAATCAGTAGTGCCTGGAGCATCCCTAGACCAATTAGAGTTGCACATTAATAGAGATTTTTGTCCTTCCCAAGATCAGAGCTAACAAAGCTGATCTGATGCAAATCCTATATGGTTGTGCAGAGACTTCTCAACAAACTTGCACCCCACTTGCCCATAAGATCAACTAACATTGAATTTCAATAACTTTCCTCATGCTCTACCACTTTCTTTGTTATCCTTCTCTCATTCCCATGACTCTGGTTCCCTGAGGACATTTCCCAAAAAGCCTGCCTATATACTTTTTCACAACTCTGGTTTTGAGGAAAATAAATATAAAATAAGTATAGGCCTGCAGAGATGGCTCACTGGTTAAGAGCACTTACTGCTCTTTCGGAAGACCAAGGTTTAATTCTCAGCACCCACTCTGAATCTCCAAACCAACTTTAAATCCAGTTATAAGAGACCCAGTACCATCGTCTGACATCTGGGGGCTGCTGTATGCATGTATGTGCATAAGTGCACTAAGACCTAAACATGCAACCTGTAAATTAAATAAATAAAATTTAAAAATTAAGCAAAGAATGTGACATTTTAGCGAAACAATAGGAGTATGACTGAGTAGATACTCTTTCCCCCAAATAACATAAGAGCAAGTAACCCTATTCCAAATTCCTATGGACACCTATTAGTCTAATGATAGTTCAAAAATGGCAATGTGAGCTACAAAATAGGAAAATAATGTTATTATACTTTAAAATAATAGCAAACTACAGCACAAGAGAATTTTTTAAGATTCTGTTTCAGTTGCTGCTATAAATTCCCCAACAAAAGAAACTTAATGGAGAAAGGGTTTGCTTAGCATAACTCTAGGTTGACGCTCATTGCTGAGGGAAGTCAAAGCATCACAAACTTAAAACAGCTGGTTACACCACGGCCAGAGTCACCTTGGATCCCCCCCGAAAGCAGAGATCAATGAATCAATGTGTATGAGTAAGTATGCAGCTTTCTCTACTCTTAGACAGTTAAGGAGATTAAGCATAGGAAATGGGGCTGCTGACTTTAACGCTGAGTCTTCCTGCCACAATTAACCCAATTAAGAAAATTCCTAGCCGGGCGGTGGTGGCGCACGCCTTTAATCCCAGCACTTGGGAGGCAGAGGCAGGCGGATCTTTGTGAGTTCGAGGCCAGCCTGGTCTACAAAGTGAGTCCAGGACAGCCAAGGATACACAGAGAAACCCCGTCACCAAAAAACCAAAAAAAAAAAAAAAAAAAAAAGAAAATTCCTCACAGGGTTCACTAGAGGCCTGCCACCCATGTGATTTTGTATTCTGTCAAGTTTACAATTAGCACTAACTGTTATAATCCAAGCCCTGCCATACAGGGTGTCTGACCTCAGATGTTCTCCAGGGCTCTATCAATTTTGTATCTCTCATGACTACAAAGTCAACACCATAGGAACTATGTTACCAAGTTGTGCTGCCAGCTCATGATGTAGTGCAGCTTTCTTAGACCACATATATCAGCTGATATCAATTTCTTTGTGCAGACCCTGAGGGGAAACTCTCCCATTGCTTCAGTACAAAATATCAGGTTTCTTTTAAATGGCATGAATCTCTATAACAATTATTTCCTCACTCCCCTTGCCCAAAACTTTAAGCTTGCCCACAAACATTTCCTTCATCAAACAAGTTATCCATTAACTTGATATTCAACTTGTCTCAAGTTTTGAAAACACAGAGAGAATGAAGCCAGATTGTTAGGCAAAATATGAGGTGAATTACCTCTAAACCCAAGGATTAAATTCCTTTTCTGTTCTACAACCTCATGTGCTGGGCCTTCACTGCCTGTAATTATTCCAGCATCCTTCCAAATACCCAGAAGACTACCCACATCAATGAGTAGTTTTTCCCACACAAAGTTGAAATTCTTCAATCTTCACACAGAACTGTCCCAAAAGCTTAAAATATACAGTCAGGTCTTCCACAGCAACTGCCCCACTTCTTGCCACCACAATATGTATTAGAGAATATAATGTATATTCTCTAAAGGAATATAACTTAAAGAATATATATATATACTAAATATCAAAGGGGAATTAATAATATTGTCAAACACAATACAGTCTTTGTATTTCAACAATGCCTGTCTTCACAACGGAGAGGCTTAGAACATGGGAGCTGATCAATCCGTCAGGTGTGTGCTTCAGCAGTCTCATCCTGATGAAAAAATGTGTGGAAAATTCCTGGAGAGCCAGGAGTTTTCAGTCCATGTTGGACGGCTGAAAAGGCTTGGTTCTGATGTCACCACAGAATGGCAGCAATAAATGAACAGGGTAGATGAATTCAGCAGCAAGGCACCAGTGAACAGGGTAGATCACTTGAGACCATGAATCAAAGGCAACACAGCGGAAAGCAGGAAAGAAAAAAAACAAAGCTTTTCCCATTGGTCTACTTTTTATTTTGTTGCCCCCAAAATACAGCCCACATCCAAATTTAGGATGGTTCTTTCCTCATATAATCTGATCCCCCCCAAAAAATCACTTATAAGTATGCCCATGGACTTACCCCTCAGCTGACTTCAGATTAAGCCAAGTTGACAGCCATGACTAACCATCATGGAAGAAAACAAGCATCACACTTTAGGGAGAAGCTTCAAAGCAAGCAAAGAAGCAACATCTTCACTACAAGGACTTAAAATAACGGTACACACCATGGGCCAGGTTTAATGTCACACACCTGTGACCTCAATACTGGGAACACTGAGGCCTGGAAGATCATGAGTTAGAGTCCAGCATGGGATAGCTACATAGTGAGCTGCCCATTTAAAACAAGCCAGAAGGCAGCTAGAACAACACTTACGATATAATCTATCAAACCCAGATGGCTGGTGCCACTGCCACAGACAAAAGCTGGGGCTAAGCAACCTGAGAAAGGGAGAAATAGCTGTTGTAGTTTATATTTATCACAGTGATAGGCCAGAATCTAAATAGTGGAAAGGTCTCGGATTCAACTTTTTCTCATATGTGAGAACTGTTTTTGCTTTTGTTAGACTGTGCACAATTATCTCTGGTCCCACAATATAAACGTAATGATGTAAATCAGGGGTCAACCAAATTTTGCTAGGAAGAGACAGAGAGTAAATACTTCAAGTTTTACACAGCACCTGTCTCCACAAATCAGTTACAGAATAGGCATAGCTAAGAGAGCCTGGCTGTCCTCCAGGAACAAGTCACAGGCCTGAGTTATCCTGAAAAATGTCCTTTCTGACTCTCATGCACATGCAGCTGACTCCTGTTGCTTTTTCACAAAGAACCAGTTTCTCTTCCATGCAGTGTATTATCTCGAAGTTGTGAAAATCATCACAAGTAAACAGAAAAGCTATTTATTGGCTGTTTTGAAAAATTATATTTTCTGTTACTTAAAGATTAGCAAATTACCATCTCAATGATCATATTTAATTTTCCCATATTATAAAACACTTGAATTTCACCTGAAATCTCCACCCCACCACCACCAAGCAAAATTGAAAACACAAGACCTGAAACCCTACTAGGAAAATGTATCAATTTAAAACACACTAAGTAGAGCTGAAGAGACATATGTTTGTTCAGAGACAATTGAATAACTAAACCAAAAACTAGTTTCCTGGAGATAACCTCAGGCTAAAAGGTTCTTGTATTTTCTTGAGAGTTTTTTCTGCTGAAATTTCTAAGAGCCCACTGATTGGCACATTGGCAGAATGCAACTATGATTTAGCAACCCCAGACAAACTTATATAACAAAGGTGAGATATGACTGACTATATTTCTTACCCATGGGTAAAGTAATCTTCAATTGAACAAGTTAAAGTTTGATCAGAATCCAGATGCTAATTGCAATACTGGGCAGAGTGTACTCAAGGTTTAATTTGCAGTGAATAGAGAAGATGCTTGCAGTATCAAGCTCTGAACTCTGTATTTGAATACTGTAGGTTTTCCTACAGCAAAATAACACACTGCAACATCATTGTTCAGCAGCACCATAGGTATCTCTGTGGGAATTCTATAACAAATTACTGACGAGAGTTGGCCTATTTAATCCATAATCATGAATGCCATCAATGCCTATGGTTAGAAGGCTATAAAGTCAAAGAATAGCACACACTTGGGTCTTGTTCAGACTAAATTACTATAGAACAAGGGCCAAATAGCAAAGTAACCACAATTGCATCTTTAGATTGTCCTCTTGAAATTATTTTTTTTGTCCTGAAAATTAAATGGAAAAACACATAATTCCTTGTTGTTGTTATTGTTGTTCTTTTTTTCTCTTTTAATTATATTTATTACTTCAAGTTACATCTCCCTCACAGCCTCCTCCCTCCACTCTTCTTGCTCCCACCCTCTTCCCCCTCTATCACCTATCCTATTCCTCTGGTGTGGGGAGCTCCCACATCTCAGTCCCACTCAGTTCATTAGTCATATGAGGGCAAAGAGCTTTCTCTTACACTGGGGGCCTACATTATAGCTCCACTAGAGCAAAATGTCCCACTAACTGGTAACAAAGTCCATGTTCCTGTTCCTTTAGGTCTATTGGTTGTAGGGTAGTTATCCTGTACTATATGGCTAAAATCCAGTTATAAGTGAATACATGCCATATTCATCTTTCTGGGTATGGGTTAGCTCACTCTGGATTAGCTTTTCTAGTTCCATCCATTTGGCAACAAATTGCATGATTTCCTTGTTTCTGATAGCTAAGTAGTAATCCACAGGATTTTTTTTTTAATCCATTCTTTGGTTGAGGGGCATCTACGTTGTTTCCACTTTCTAGCTGTTACAAAAACAATCAACAAATGGTATGAGTGTAAGAAGATGATTAGCACAAGTTGAAAATAGAGGGAGTAGATTGGTACTTCATACTAAAAAGAGATATAGTGATTGCATATCTCTAACGCCCAATTGGTGGCTATTCCAAAATTGTATCTATGTGATGGGATCTAGATCAGAACTGAAGATCATTCAGTCAGGATATGATAGGGTATAGCAGAGAGAAGCCATGCAAAGCAGGACAATAGTATGATCCAAAGGCCACCTTTATTCTGAGATGATACTACTTGGTGGTACTAGTGCTTTTAAGAATTATTCCTTTGGATTCCTTGACATGGTTTCCTTTTTTTTCCTTGCATATTTCAGCTTCTCATTAGCCAAATAGAAAATTCTCAGTTGTGAAACATTTCTGTCTGACCTGAACACCTGATATCAGAGTAATTTTTATCATACATCAACTTTGGGTCAGGAAGGACAGTGTCACTGAACAGCACATGTAATTGGATATTACATGTTGCTATTATCTGCACTCTTTAGCATCATGTGTGAATGTGATTTAGTTATTCCACACAGCAGTCCCCATGCAATTAATTATTATTTTCTTGTGGTTCTGTATTCTGAGCACTACCCAGACAAGAATTATTCAGGTTTTTTTATTCCTATGAAGATATGATATACAAATACAGACCCATGACAGAAGACATAATCCTTTCTATCCAATCACCAGTACTGTGAGAGAGGGAAAGAGCTCCAGAGGGGAGTCAGATGTTTCTCTCAGCTCTTCCTCTCCACTCCCAGGTTGGTTAGGGAGCAGCTGGGCTCAATCAATGTTAGAAATCAAGCAAACTGGCCTAGCAGTGCAGGACAGCTTAAATTCTGGAAGGCATTCAATCTTCCTGGTAAAAAAGTCATAGAAAATTAACAACAGCAAAAGAAGAGTGTGGGTTATGGGATATTATAGACTTGTGGGTAAGTCAACAAACACTCTCAGATCTTAAGAGCTCTTCACATCTACCAAATAGTAATTGCCATTCTATGATTTATCACAGATATTGTTCTGAATTTTTTAAAGCAAAAATGTTATATGTCAAAGTTTTTGTTATTTGTGTATGCATGTTCATATATGTTTTGACATATGTGCAAATGTGTGTGTGTATGAAAAGACTAAATGACTTCGTTGGGTATTGTTTCTTGGACATTTTCTCTTGCTCTTCTTGAGCCATTGTCTTTCATTAGGCATGTGACTTACAGAACAGGCTAGATCGGCTGGCCAATCAGCCTCGGTGATATCTGGCCTCTGTCTCCCTGGAATTAGAATTGCAATCACATACTGCCACATCTGCTTCTATTTTATGTTTTCTGGTATGGGATCTGGATACCAAACTTAGCTCCAACTCACACTTGCTTGGCAATTACTTTATAGACAGAGCTATCTCCCCAGCCTGATTATTATTTTTGGGCAAGGAAAATGAATAAAGAAGACAGTCATTTTATTCTAGAATGCCGTTGAACACATGATTTTGAAATAGTTTGTCCTGAAGTGAAGGAGAAAATTGACAAAGAAAGTTGACCTAGCATCCTTGAGTTCTGGCAAATCTTTTTCCATGGCAAAAATTTTCCATCTATCTGCAATAATACCCACTATCAATAAACATTCCAAAAACAGTCTATCATAACCATTCCACTTAGGCTGAGCACAAGCTGCTTCCCTACTCATCCAGGATGTTGCTTCTCTTTTCAGCTCTTTTCTACGTGCTAAATATGGAAACTTATGAACATAGTCGTTTTTGAGTGAATCTTTAATGATTCCAAAAAACCCACTTATTATGAAGCTTTTCTCTAACTCCAAGGGGATATAAAAACTAAAAGCATGTTGTCCCCTTGACTTACACTGCTTTATTCTATCCTAATAGCTATGATTCACCTCTCTGATTATGTCACCAAAAAGAGTAAAAGCCCATCATATAAGAACAGCCATTTATGGGATTTATTGGCATTGTGTGGATTGCAGGGCTCATCAGAACAAATGGAGACCAAACTCCCCTGAGATTGTTGAACCTAATGCTCTTAGGATTGTGTCAAGAAGAATATAAACAGGCAGACACGCCATCCTCCAGGAGCCCATATGTATCCTGAGCTGTAGCAAGGTCCTTAGATGATGAAACCTGCAATAAGTAATCAGAATCACAGGATTCTGGTTCCCATTAAAAACAAAGCACCTGACTCTTCTTTTCTTCGGCAGTGATAATACTATTTTTCTGAAGGGAGTACAGAGATATGTCAATGTTAAAGTGAAAGGGGTGGCTTTTTTTTTATTTCAAAATGTACCTGTGACTGGAACAATGGTACTCACCTCCCCACCCCCGCTGCAACTGCCATTGTTCCTTTACTTTTATCAACAGAACTGCCTGTGAGCTTCCTTTCATCAAAATTTACTTTTACTTTGAGAGTCTCTGCATTAAAATTCGCTTGGTGTGCCACAATGCTCAAGTCGGAGTACAGAGAATTCTGGCTCACACCTATCTGTAAAGTCAGTGTGCTGGCACAGACACCAGCCAGCTTTCCTACAAAAGAGCCTTATGAATCATGAATCAAATGAACAGCATCATAAAGGCAAACACCTCTGGAAGTATTTATCTAATGCATTTTCTTGGGGGGAGAAAGGATACTTATTCTCTCATTTCTGAATCTGTAGCAGCAAATTTTAAAATGTTTATGCTTATTCAACCTTATAGTTATTTTTCTTCTCTTATTTTTTAATGGGACCTTCCTCATTTACAATGTTTCCCTCATAAGATAACCGAGTAAAACCAACATCTTGTTTGCCTAATACTCCTCAAAACAAAAAGGGGAAGTGAAGAGACATACACCACTGCCAGCCCCCATGATAGCAGTACCACAGTGTTGTTAACTACATAAAGCCAATAGAGGTAATAGAACATGCTCAAGAACACAAAGACTAAAAGGTATGGTGGTGATTTTCAGGTACTGTCCATGGATTTTCCAATTTTTTTTTAATAATTTATTTTTTATTTCTTCAAGTTCCATCTCAATCACAATCCCCTCCCTACTCCCCCCTCCAGTCCCACCCTTCCACCCTCCTCCCCCTCAACCCCCCCCCATCCTCTTCCCTTCTTCTTTTTTTTTTGTTTAAGGTATTTCTTTTTTCCCCCCAACAGCTCTCCCTTTCAGTCCAAAAAATGGTTCTTTTTCTTATAACTATAAATACAATACAAACAACAGAAATAAATAGGCCACAATTATAAGAGTTATATGGCTTAGCATACATTCCCAATGTCCAGTCCATATGTATTTGGCACCTGACTTTAACATTCTACTATCTAACCATCTCCATGTGTTTAAAGTTCTATATCTAACTCAGCTTTCATACTAACTTGCCTCATAATTTTAAAAATATCTTCTTAGATCCATAACGCCCTCTTGATTCCTAGACAACTCAAAATTTAGCTATGAGACTCTAGCTATCTATTCTTCAACCACCTCAGAGACCTGAGAGGGATAAATATATCTGATTATATAGGAAGTGCAGGGCCTGCAACTTCCAAAACTAAAAAATGACATACCAGTGGCTGCCTGGACAGTTCCCATTTTCTCTCCAAATTTTTTTTATACTAAAAGTCTTAATTTAATGACATTTAGCATAAGGGCAGCGTTAGTTAAAAGTTTCTTTTTGTTATTTTCCCCTCGCTCTATTACTATAATTCATTAAACCTGAAATTAAAAAATGAATTTAAGAAAATATTTAATCATAGTATATATTCTATACTATTTGTGCATAAATTGTCATCAGAGGGATAATTGAGGGGAAATTATATTCCTGTGCAGGCTTGCTCAAGGGTAACAGCTAATACTTTTGCCTTCTGTTATGTCTGCTTTAAGTGATACGAAGCCCACTCTTTGTTTCCAGGGTTTGACATTTTCACTATTGAAAAGACCACCTGCAAATATACAATGTAAACACAACTAGAAAAGGTTGAAGAAGGTGTCACTAGAATAGACTCCCCAGATGCTGGGCAAGAAAAAAATCATCAAGGATTTCTTGCAGTCCACAGCATCAAGAAAATCCAATTTCCTCAGTTTCTGTCCATGTGGCCACCCAGCAAAGACCTATCTTTGGACTCACTAATATACCTCTAACTATTTATTTCTCCACCCTCAACCTGATTTTACTATTTACTTGTGGAAGCTTCCCATGATGATAATAATTGTTATTATTATATATAATAAATAATATAGTATATTATTGTTATTATTATTATTACTATAATAAAGCACATTTGCCAGACTCCTGGGGAAGTGGGTATGCCAGAGGCAACTCCAACTCCTAATGTCTTCATGTACTTCCAAACACCTTTCTTCCCCTGTGCTTTTCATTGTTTCTGATTCTTTTTGCCACTACCTTCATGTGACCATGAAGTCATCTTAACAATGAAAACCAGAAAGATAGAGCACAAAGAATTCATATCCTAGAACTCAATTCCAGCCTGAAGCACTTCTTCATAAACTAACCCATCATTTATTAAGTAAACCCCCCCTCCCCGTTGCCAACTCCAGTTCTTAATTGACATATCAGCTGTTGTCCCTCTCGTACCTGAGAGGATAGGGTAGTGGCATCTTTCTTGATTCTCTTTCTGTTCTATTTTCATAGTCCTAATGTCAGCACCTGCTTCTTTCAGACCCTTCCATTTTATTTCTCAAATGACTATTTCCCTTTCAATCAAACTCAGCTTTGAAAAAGCTAGATTTTGTCTTGTGAAAAGATCGATTCTGGTGTGTGTTTCAAAAGCTAGTCTGGGAAGTGAAAAACTGAATAGCTATTGATTTTTTTCTCTTTACACTTCAATTATAGCAATCTTAACATTTCTCAATAACAATCTTAACTTTCCTTAAGGCAATGTGAGAAATTATTAACTACTGGAGAAATAATCATTCAATGGAAATTGTGGACATTTTAAAAAATTGAGATATTTGATTAAGTAATGATAAGAAAGGGAAACAGATCTACAAATAAATCTTGATTTCTTCTAAAGCTCAAGTTATTCTTATTTTGTTCAGCATAGTATTTTGTTTTGATTTTTTTCTATAATTCAGGTTGCATAGTTCCCTTGGAGAGAGAAGATGCCTGTGTTTATTCCTGTATTTTAACTAAAGAATGGGATCTTACAAAAAAAAAAAAATGGTGGTGGCTTCCAAGCTAATAAGAAACTAAGCCTGGAAGGCATCTGCAAACTAAGATTGCAACTTCATGCTGTGAGCCTTCAGAAGGCATCGTCAGCTACAGACAGCCTATAGTCCATATTCCTAACACTATGTCTAACGGGGCCAGAGTGCGGTGTATAAAAGATTTTTCTCTGAAGAACTAAAGAGTTCAGCAAAATTCTTGTAAAGAAGATATGTAGAGTATTTAATGCTACTATTACTAGAAATACATCCTTCTAGATCAATGGTTGTATCAAGGTGGTTTATTATTATTATTTTTGTACTATATAATATTTATGGACTCTACTTATTTACTATACTTAATACCTCTACTTCCCTTCCACCCCCCCAACACTATGAGGGAGAGAAAGAAGGTTAGAGGAAAAAGGACAGAGTTCCCTTTGAGCTACTTCCTGCTGATTAGGTTTGTTGGGTTCTTTGGGGTTAATACCAGTCTCAGTGGAAGTCCAGAAAAGTGGGAGACAGCAGCAGGAAGAACAAGCAGCAGTTTGGGGGAGCAGCAGCAGCAGGGAGAGCAGCAGCCTCTATCTTCTTTGTAGCCCTTTTTCATCTTTGTAGAGCTTTCTCCTACTTCTTTGTAGAGCCTTTTCTCTTAGTTCTTTATAGAACCCTTTCTCCTACTCCTTTGTAGAGCCCCTCTTTTTCTTTGTAGCCCTCTTCTCAGGGGCCCTGGCCTTTTCTTTGTAGAGTCCCTTCTCTTCTTTGTAGACCACCTTTTCCTCCTCCTTTGTAATCCTTTTTTCCTATTTATTTGTAGAGCCTCTTTCTTGGGGCTCTGGCTTTTTACACTCTCTCTCAAGTCCTCAGAGTTAAACTTGCTCAGCTGGCTAAGCAATGCCCCTGTTAGCTCATGAGACAGTTAATACTTTACACCTGTGTCTTCATCTCAACCCTGTGATTAAACAAAAACATTCTCATAATTGGTTATTTTAATAAACTCATACCACAAGTGGTTCTCAACCTTCCTAATGTTGTAACATTTTAATACATTTCCTCATGTTGTAGTGAACGTCAACAATGAAATTATTTTTGTTACTACTTCATAACTGTAATTTTTCTGCTGTTATGAATTGCAATGTAAATAGTTTTGGAGGTAGAGGTTTGCCAAAGGAGTCGTGATCCACAGGTTGAATATTGCTGTTCTAGAGTCAAAATAATAAAAGGGAAGACTTCAAGAGTGTGGGTTGTATGAATTAGAAACTTAGAAAAGAGACAAACAAACCTAACAATCCCAAAAGAGCTGACAGCTGATTAGTCTGTTGGCAGGATACCCTGAAGTTGAGAGAATAAACTCTTCATTCCTAAAGTAGAATCTTGGCAGCAAATTGTGATTCTAAAATAAACACCTGTTTTATATATGTAACACTGTTACATGATAAGTAACCTCATTTCATCTTTTTTTAAAAAGTCATCTTTTTTTATCAGTTAGGTTTTTGTCATTGGAACAAAACACCTTAGACAGATCAACTGAAAGGAAAAAACAAGTAGATCCACACAGATTTGAAGGACTAAGCCTATGCTTCATTACCCCCACCACCATGGGCCTGTGGGAAACAAAGATGTTTGCTTCATGGGAGCTGGGAAAGGAGAAGGAACACAAGGAGCTAGGATGAGATACTCCTTCAAGGGCATATTTCAGCGACCATACTTCTTTCAACTAGATCTCCCTCCTGATGCCCCATTCAGCTATTAAGCCATCAATGGATTATTCCACTAATGATATTAGCACTTCAATATCCAACTACCTTTGAATGGTGCCATTAGTTAGACATCAAGTCTTCAGTATATAAGCTTTTGAGGGATGGAGATATATATATATTCTGATTTCTTCTTAATCTCTAAATCCATCTCCAATCCTATAAGTGCTTTAATTACTCTAGCAATATTACTTGTCTCTTTTAAGTATGTGAAAATTCTAATGTGTTGAATATTTCTAATGTTCATAATCCTGTTAGGCAGATCATAGAAAAATTATAGTCTAGATTTTTTTTAGTCTAGATGTATGTCCCTATAGCTCATTTACAAATTCTTATCTAAGTAACAGTAATTATAATTAGCAACAAAAAAATCATGCTATCAATAGGGACTGACAATAAATAGGAGAGTTACATGGGGAACATTTAAATCCTTAACACTTTAGAAGATTTCTATGAGCATTAAGTGAAGTTCAAAAATATTAAGTAAAGTTTAAGAATCTTGAATAACATAATTTATACTAGATTAATCTGTTCTGCTAGCATTATCTTACACAATCTCAGAAAACGAATAAATAATATTATGTTTGTGAGTGTTAGTTTTATTTGTTAACTTTCAATCTAAAATTACCTTGAAAGGGAGTCTCAATGAATGACTCAATTAAGTTGACCTATGAGGGATCATATTATGTTAAATGATATGGGAAGACCCAGCTCACCGTGGGTTGCATCATGGATTTGGGTCCTGGGCTGTGTATGAGTGGATAAAACAAACTGAGGAGTAGACATGCATGTACTCACTCTCTGACAGTAGTTGTGCATGTGCCTAGCTACTTCAAGGTTTTACTGTCTTGAATTCCCCATGATGATGGACTATAGCCTAGAATGGTAATAGCCTAGAATGTTAAGCTAAAATAACTCTTTTCACCATAAGTTGTATTTGTCAGATTATAACAACAACACAAACAAAACTAGAACAACAGTTTTCTAGTCATTCCTTAAAATTTAGTCACTACTTATTGGTATGCAAAGATGCAGTAATGCTTACGGTAATATTCTGATTCTATTTATTTTCTGAAGTGTTTCTTCTATTCAGCCACCACATGGATTACCTAGGAGTATTATTTTACTGCCTTGTTGAATCTTGCTGGTAATGGTGAAGTCTGGCATTACTGGAACACCCCTGAGCTCAGTGCTAAATGATGGATTTCCTTTTCCCAACTGGGTCCTTTCCTCTACCTGCTCTGAGGAAACTCCAGATCCTCTAAGCAGTGTCACATAGCCCAACCCTTTCCTGATAAGAAACTCACCCAGTGAACACTTGGGGATATTTGAAGGTACTTCCCCATGCTAAATAGATATCAAGGTGCTTTGGCTTTCAGCCAATGACATTTGTTCATGCCTCTAACCATACCTGGAGTTCTTCCCCCCAACCCGCCACTGTCCATGGGATAATTAGGTACTAGGTTTCCTTTCTTATGACAGGACCATACACAGGAAATCAAACATCTTTACCTCCAAAACCCCTCCCCACTGCCCAAAGGTGTACAATATTCCTGATTCACAAAATAAACTCTCTCTCTCTCTCTCCATCATGACCACCTGAGACTTTGCTGTTGATTTTGGGCTTAGGAAAGAAGTTCTCTTTCTTCCATGGAGAATTTGCCACCACCACCTGCCTAGCCAGGCTTTGCAGGGTGCAGCTCCTGCCTTGCTGCCACTAGCTGCCTAGCCAGTCTTGAGTCTCAATTGCCACTACTGGTCACTCCAGTGGCTGCCTCTAAAGTTCACTGAGAGGCACTGAACTTTTCCCATTTAACTATACATTTGCCATTAACTGCAGTATTCATAAAATGTGGTGGGCCATTGTTATCTGTCCCCAAAGCAGCCCCAAATCCTCCTGAAGCAAGCTAGACTTCTGAAGCCTCTTGGCTAGGTCTAAGGACTCTGAGAGCTCCCAGCAGCTGCCCAAGCCTGATGCTGGCAGCTTAACTAAAAAGGTTGTAACCTTTCACTGCATGAGAGTGTTAGGCCTACCCTTCTCTCTCTTGCATGCTTAGATAAGAGAGTTGTGATACTTGTCAGAGAAAATAAACTTTTCCCCTGCCTCTCCAGCCTGAACAGACATCCTGAGGGTATGGATCTCCCAGTCTGTGTTCCACCCTTTTCCACCAGGACTGACCTAACCCAGGCCTTCTGGTGGAGGAGCATAGGTTTCTGGCTTGATATAGGACTAGGCTGGGAATTTCCCACTAGACACAGAACGGCAGTGCCTACTTTTGCTAATGCCTACTACTCATACTAATCTATATTTCATATTCTCATAATTGTATTGCATCTGAGCTATATGTAAAATAATTGCTATAGCTATTTATGGCTTATTTTTATTTTACAGTAATAGAGATTTCACCCAGGGCCATAGACACAAAAGGGGACATTGTACCACTGAGCCAAATACCCAGCCCAATAATGTCATTTTTCTAAAGAAAGGTTATTCATTTTTCACCATAAGCAGATAAGTTAAAAATTTGTCACATAAACCCAAACAGTAACTATACTGAGCAAGATCTAGAGTCTACTATTTGCTCAAGTGTGCCTTGGGGATATCATACTAGAATTTGGCTTAGATTCTGGAAGGACTGTGTCTTTTTAATCCTGAAAATATGACTGATGATTTAGTTACACCCTTTACAAATGGTGATTTTAGCTCTGTACTTTCCTGATTCAAATATATTAATTATATTTTTTAAAACTCATTATTCTTGTGTGTGCATGTGTGTGTACATGTGTGTGTACCTGTGCCTCTGTGTGTGTGTGTGTGTTCACACATGTACATAAAATTTTCAGGAGTCAGTTCACCCCTTCTACCATGTGAATAGTAGAATCAAACTCAGGTCATCAGGCTTAGTGGTAAGTGCTTTTATGCACTGAGGCACCTTGCTGACCCTTGGATAAATATTTTGATGTAGAAATCAGACCAAATTTCTTGCAGAATAAAGAAACCAAAAATAATTTCACCCTGCCTTTAAAGTCTTGGCCAAGTCCCCAATCTCATGCCCTAGGCAAAAAAAAGAGAGAGAGAGAGAATGATAGTTTTGACTACCTTATAGATTCAATCAATTTTGCAGGTCTTTACAATTACTAAAAGGCTAGACTATTGTATTAATAGAATTCTTCTCTAAAGTAAGACTCATCTTCTTGTTTAGACCTAATAAGCAGAAGCAGTTCCCTCTGTGTGTTATAACATCTATTCTCTCAATTTTAAAGTAGTCTTCCCAACATCTTTAAAACAAAAATTTCAATTCATCTTATTTTTAAAGTTGTACTGTGTAATTGTGAAGTTATTGCTTTCCCGTGATTTTTTTGATCTACATCATCATTCTTGTGAGCAAATTTTAATCTCATTACATTTAAAGAGACATAGTTTTAATGGTTTTACAAATGAGTCTTTCACCTATAATGACAAAAATATGAAAATAGTGTTGACATTCTAAAAGCACAAAATCACTAGTATTGCCAATCTACCGAAGATATGGGTATACTTCAAAATATGCCATTTAGAGTGCAGTAGACACACTTACCACATACTAGTTGTATATGATAAGGCTGAACACAGACCTCAGTTTTCCCAGTGCAATCCCAGTCTGTAACTACATTCAAAAATGCACCACAGTTTAAAGGATAAATAAGTGAACCTCACTCTGTTATAGGGATGTTAAGTATGAAAAAATCTTTTCATGGACCTGCCTCCCTATCTATGTTCATTTAGATCATTAGCATACCAGAATGCTGAAAATTCTGAATTATGCCGTATTGCTCTATATACCCACAGCCAGACCAAAATAAAGGACTTATAATGTAAATATTCCTTAATAGTCCACACTTTCAGTTTTAGAAGCTCTCTCTCTCTCTCTCTCTCTCTCTCTCTCTCTCTCTCTGTCTCTCTCTTTGTGTGTGTGGGGGGGTGGTATGCTCATTTCTGTGTGGAGGACAGTGGCGGTTCTGCTCTCTCACTCTCTGCCTTATTCTATTGAACTTTCTGGACCTTGAACTATGCTGACAGTCAAAAAACCCCAAGAACTTCTTGTCCTATTCCCCATCACTACCCACTGCATTGAAGTTCTAAGGGCATGAAACTACATGTAGATTCTTACATGGATGCTGAAATTCAAGTTCAGATCTGCAACTTGTATAGCAAATTCTCTTACCCGCTGAGTCATCTCCCCAACCCCGTAGAAATTTTTCTTTTCTACTATGTTAATCTGTTTTCATCTTTAAGAAAAAAAAAAACTGCCTGCTCATATGAACTTAAACACTGAAAGCAAAAACTAGTTAAGTCCCATTGACATAGTTTCATGTCTGAGCACAGTCTGTGCTGTTTTGAAACACATAGATTTTTTTTCTCCTAGAGTCTAAAATAATAAATACTTGGAGATAGAGCCAGCAATCAACTTCGGAATTTTCACCATTATTGCAAATATCAAGTAAAACATGGTTAGTTCAATTATCTTTGGAATTGAGCTTGGAAGTAAGGCTGAATTATTTGCAGTTGACAAATTTCAGACCCTGAAACACAGAGATCTTGTTGGTTAAATCACTTGAACCATCAAGCTTTTCTTAAAGTGTCTCGATATGCCTTTGACTGATACCATCTGTTCTTTGCTGAAAAAAAAAACTATTTTACCTTGGAAGGTATTCATCAAATTATAGGTGACATATTTGTTTGAGAATATACTAGACCATCTGGTGCTATAAAACTGTTTCTAAAAAATATTGCCACTCTGTCTCAACTATCCATCCACATTTTTCAGAAGCTCTTTTTGTTGCTCCCAAAACAGAAATGTGATATTTTTGGCTCCAGACTAAAGAAGCAAAGAAAAACATTTACAAAGAATTTTTTTCTGAACACTATGGTATTTTACAGATCTTTGCTGAAGAAATAACTAGGTGTCCAGAAGACTAGAGTGTGTAGAAGAAAGGAAGGAGGCAAAGCAGGCTCAAGGAATATTTTGTACTGGAAATAGAAAACCACCAGAATAAATGGCCCTAGAAATCCTTCCTAGTCTTCAGGGATCTTGTTTAACAACTAGTTATGTTATCCTATTTGCAATCATGAAACCCAAATTTTCAGTATAAACACTCTCATTGGTATTAGAATCCTACAGTTGATACTTGGTGGTGTTAAAAAGTTATCTTATCCTTAGGGCTGTTCTCTTTATTTAAAAAGTGGAAGAAAATCCAAGAATATAGTCTCTCTCATGTATTCTTCATTTGCTCTTAGTAATTTTGAAAGGAACGAATTTTCTCTAATTGTGCTATTTTCTCACCAGAATAAGGTTTCTCTAAATCTAGACAAAATTTCTTTTTGAATATTTTAAATTAGAGCAATGACTCTAAATATTCTCATCTCATTTCACCAGCCTTAGCAAGTTCATCACTGTAAAGAATAGAAGATTCTCAATTTTCCTATCAAGGATTTTTTAAAATGTATTTTACCATATTTTACTGGTGGGGTGTTAATTTATTTCTTTAACACTAGTGTGGTCAGCATTGCCAACCTCTAAATATTTATTGGTGAACCAAAGCATCGATAGTCTCTCCCATAGGGACCTTAAACACTCCACAGGAGAGAATAATCAACTAAACAAATGTACATTTGTAGGTATTGGGAGAGTTAGGAAGGGTATTGGGTGGAACTGCTAAGTTAAACACAAACGTCATAGAGGGCATCTGTGAAGAAGTAGTATTGATATTTAGCAAAGAGTGGCTAGCAGTAGCTCAGTAACGAAGGTAGAGGAGAGAACTGAAAAAGGCACTCAAGGCTTCTACAACCACTAATTTACTATTCCAGCACAATCCCTAAAAACAATCCATAGACATTTATACCCACATGTAAGTGTAGTCATCCCTCCTCATCCAGGAAACTTTTCTTTGCAGCAGATAGAGACCCCTACAGAAAACCATAGCCAATCAAAATGCAGAGTGTGGAGTCCAAGCCCAATGGATACATCTACAATACAACTCCTATGCCTAAAGCTCAGGTACCATTGCAGAAGTGGGAGCAGAGAGATTGTAGGAATCAGAGAATCAGTGAGTATATAATGAGATTTTTGTCTCTTAGCAATATCAAAAGCTACGCCCATAAAGTCACACCAACATAACTGCCGAATTATGAGTCGAACAAGGACACCACCAATGAACATGCTAAAGTGGGCGAGAACAAGCCCAGGAGGCCTCAACCCTACATGAATGACCATAGACAACTGAAGAATCCTGAGCGTTGAAGAGGTGGTGGTCTTCCCCAGGGAAGAACAGCCCTGTGCCAAACAGTAATCTCTGAAAATATACATACAAGTAACATTTTGTGGGGTGAACAGGTTATGGTGTATACATGTAATAACAATTAATGAAAAAAAAGAGGCCATGAATATGAAGGAGAGTGGGAAAGGGTGTATGTGAGAGTTTGAAGAAAGGAAAGGGAAGAGAAAAATATTGTAATTACAATAATCTCAAAATTAAAATTTAAAAAAACCTCCCATGCCTTTTCAATTGCAGTAAAAATGTAATAAAATATTGATATACTCATAATTAATGTCAGAAAAAATTTCATGACAGTTTTCAGTGATCAAGAGTAGTTCACACCATGATCAGCAGAGGATAGGGGTCAAAGAATAAGATTGTGAAATGGAGAGATCCTTTGTGTCATCCAAACCTTCCACTGTTGTGCTTCTACTGAAAGATTTTACTCAGATCTGAAAGACTGGACTCATTCTGACTGTTGATACTTCAAAGATAAAATTTCATTGTACTTGTTGAATCTTATTGCCATCAGATTATCATAAATTAGCATCTCAAGTAAACAGTATATTTTCACCATATTTTAAACAATAAGTACAACTATTGGGTTAATGAGTTGGCTCAGAGGTTAAAAGCACTTGCCCATGTATCCGGCAAGTCTGGTGACCTGAGTTCAGTCTTTGGACACATAAAAGCTAGAGATGTAACCCCAGCAATCCCAAAGTGAGATGGGGCATAAACAGGAGAAGCATCACCTGGAAAGCTCTCAGGCCAGCTAGCCTAATATGCACAGTTTAATAGAAACAGCAAGAGAACAACAAGATGAAAAGAGAGAATCAACTCCCTCACAGTGTCTCTAACCTCCATACACACACACACACACACACACACACACACACACACACACACACACA
>CAJQZJ010032981.1:4011701-4080388 GCA_907164525.1 Lophiomys imhausi | reverse complement strand
CCCCCCCCCCCCCCCCCCCGCTCAGCAGTAATATGAGGGTTAAGAGCTTCTTCGTATACTGGGGGCCTACATGGCATCACCACGAGGGCAAAGTGTCTCACTAGCAGATAACAAAGTCAATGTTCTTGTTCCTTTTGGTGCATTGGTTGTAGTATAATCATCCTGTACTATATGACTAAAATCCAATTATAAATGAATAGATGCCTTGTACATCTTTTTGAATCTGGGTTAGCTCACTCAGGATGAGCTTTTCTAGTTCCATCCATTTGGCTGCAAATTGCATGATTTCCTTGTTTCTGATAGCTGAGTAGTATTCCATTGTGTAAACATACCACAGTTTGTTTATTCATTCGTCAGTTGAGGGACATCTGGGTTGTTTCCTGTTTCTAGCTATTACAAATAAGGCTGCTATGAATATAGATGAGGAGACATCCTTGTGGTTTGATGAGGAATCCAAGTTTTCTCAGATTATCACCAGACTGATTTCCATAGTGGTATAAGCTTGCACTCCCACCAGCAATGGAGTAGAGTTCCGCTTTCTTCACAATCTCACCAGCATGTGCTGCCATTTGAGTTTTTGATATTAGCCATTCTGACAGGTGTGAGATGGAATCTCAGAGTTGTCTTGAGTTGCATTTCTCTAATGATTAAGGATGTTGAGAATTTTTTCAAGTATCTCTTGGCCATTAGCGATTCTTCCTTGTGAACTCTCGGGCTAGCTCTGTTTTCCATTTTTTGATTGGATTATTTGGTTTTTTGGTATTTAATTTCTTGAGTTCTTTGTAAATTATGGATATTTGGGCTCTAGCTTTTTATGCCCCTCTCAGAATTAGCTTTCTGCACCTGGCTAAGTTACATCCTGCTAGTACACAACAGACATATAGTTTATCCCTGTGAAATAGCAGAAGCAGCCCCACACCTGAGATTAAAGCAAAACATTCTCATATTATAACTTAGATTTTTTAAAATACAAAACTCTTACCACAGATATGGTACCTTTAAAGTTCTGCCCAATGCTTCTTACTGGAGTCTAGTGTTCATTTGGGACATCATGAATATACATTATTCTCTTTCCTGCAGGGTTTGTCCTTTGGTACATTTGCCTTAGCCTTGTGCTACAATGTAATACTGGGCTGAAGTTCTATGATAACTCTTTGATGCATGTAAGAAGCTACTGTCAGCCTTTGTGTTTATGCTCCATGAGAGTCTCTAAGAACCTTTTCAACAGTATTCCACTTCCTCAAGAATTAAGGCCAATGATTGACAGTTGGGACCTCATAAAGCTAAAAAGCAAAGGAAACAATCAATCCAGTGATGAGGAAGTCCTCTGAGTGGGAGAGAATATAAATAACATGAAGTTGTAAAAACTGAGACATTTTACAATGGTGCTTTAGGTAGCTATTGTCAAATAACAAATTACGCTCCGATTTTAATGAATTTGTGTGTGTGTGTGTGTGTGTGTGTGTGTGTGTGTGTAGCACATGTGTATGTGAATACAAATGCATATGTCATATGGCAGGTGTGTGTAAGTAAAGGGACAATTTCAAGTATTGGCCCTCTGGTACCTTCTATCTGTAGTTTGAGACAGAGTTTCTCATTGACATGGAAATTCTCCCACATTGGCCAGATCAGCTGGTCAGCAAGCTTTTCTGTCTCCACCTTCACAAGGAAAGGGGTGCTCACAGTCATGTCAAAATAGTGAGATACCAAAGGATATTAAATCACAGAAAAAAAAAACTTTTCAGGGACAAGGACCTATACATATGACATACTTTTAAATAAAAAGATAAGAAACATAATTTTAACAGTTATTATTCATATTAAATACTAAATTATTGTACTATACAATATATAAATATGTGTTTGAAACTTTGGAGTGGCAGTAGCAAGTGACTTAAGTCTGGCTTCATCATTAACTTGTATATCATTCTGATATCCTTGACCCCTAATATAACAATGCTAAAATTGGCAACTTAGTAGAAAGCTAAAATTAATCACCAAAGAGACACTTTGGATATGATCCAAAATACAGCAGAACATTGTCAACATAGCATCAAAGAGGACAAAGAGTAAGCATTAGTTTGGGAAATCTAATAGTTTAGGAGATTCATGCAAATATAGAGATCTCAGTGATATCTTGATTAGTTGAAATTTTATTCAAAGTTCCAAGGAAATGTCAGAAACATCATATATACTTTCACATTCATGTAGTAATGGGTCTTTGGAAAATCAAATGCCTACATAGAAACAATAATCTCTAGACTAATTATGTTCTGTGGAAACGTTCATGATTGGTTTTAAAAGTAGCCATGCTCTATGTCCAGAAAAAGACTGGTCTCAAATGGATAACAATTGAATTTCAGTTGGCAGGTTATAGATTAGTTACTAAGATCAAAAACAAACAAAGAGACACCAAGCTGTCCTTTAAAAATCTATTATGTTTTACAGTTGCCTAAGTTTGTTTAATTTTAGTATACTAATAATTAAATTATTGATATAGTTTTTATAAGTAAATATTTTATGTAAATGATAATATTCAATACCTAATTATGGCATATACTGGAGCAAATTGAATATAACAATGTGAAAAAATAGAAACAACATTTTAGTTCATGTGTGACTAATTCATATTAGGAGAGGGGGACCTAATTAATCAGAAACAACTTGTGTCATGTAGAACAGATAAATAATTACTAACTATATGAAAGTGTGAGATGTTAGATATGTAGAAACATATGTCAACTTATATTGAGCTAAAATAACGAAAACCATTAATACATGGTTGTGAGCTTTAGGCAACACTACATATCACCCGAACTCAGTTACCTTATTGGAATGTTCTGAGTAAAATTGTAGGTTAAATGTTTCATACTAAGAAGACTTACTGTTCTTTAATTCCAACTTAAATTGTATTGAAGACCCTTAATTAACTGAAAGACTTCAGACTTAATTAAATTTAAGACCCAAGACTTGAAAAGTCCAAGTAATTGAAACAAATAGAAACTGATCCTTTTTACAGAGAATGTCCCACTTAGAAAGTAGAAGCACTGGCAGCAATATCAAGAAAAAATAGTTGCCCACCACATAACAAATTTTACTGGCACATTCTTACTTATGAACCTATTTTCCTTTTGAATATCAATTTCAAGAGGATAAAAATAAATAGTAGAGCAAAAATATATATTAAAGCATGCTTGGTAAGAGTAAGTCTGAGTGAGGGTCAATTCAAAGAAGCAATATATATATATATATATATATATATATATATGGAAGAAAGTGTTAGGAGGAAACCTATTGTTCTGTACAACTAATGCAGGTTAATAGATGGGAATCAAAGAAAATCAATTACTCAATATGAAACAATAATTTTTAAACTAGTAATTTAAACCTATATAATGTCAATTTAATAGTATTTGATATAGCTCTATCTTAAAACTATACATATTAAAGGTATTAAGACAAAATTAAAAATAAGTTATATATGGCTTTTTAAAAAGAGACTAGTTAGATCACAAATGTAAGTGGGGCTCACATGTACAGTCTGCTGTGAATGTGAAGTTCTTCAGAATCGTTCTTGTTTGTTTAATAATCTATCTGCCTCATTTGTATAGGATATTTGCCTAAGTGATGAAATCTATGTTCTACTCAGATTTAGAGAATTTTGAGCTACTTTGTAATATTTTATAACAACAATCAGATACCCACAAACAACCAGCTACCTGCAAATAAGGGACTAAAGCCCTTTTTTCATTTCTACACATCTAATATGCCTGCAGGATATATGAGGGAACAGCATAGTGTTGTCACTCTCTCTTATTCATGGACACCTGTGGTTTTATCCAAAGCCATTTATTGTTATATTGTCAAGAATAAACCCCAAGTTTATATGAAACTGAGAAGATTATTAAAAAAATTGTAATGATTTCTGGTACTCTCTTGAAGTACAAACTTCCTCTAGCAATGGAGATTGTGGCCCTTGACAAGAGAGATACCAGTAATCAGAAGTTAAAAGAGACCCTCTCCATCTACTCTTAGAGAATAAAATAAGAAAAAAAGGCTCAATTAAACTTAGATTATTTTTATTCGGAAAATCAGTTCTAAATTTGAATGTAACATAGTGACTGTATAATAATATTTGGTGGATAGACCATGCCCAGATTCATGACTTAACTAGACACAGTGACAGTAAGTAATTAAGCAATGAGAAAATGTTATACCTAGATTGAAATTACATGAATCAGGCCTTCTTCTTCTGGCCAAAATGAAGAAACAGAGACGGGAGATTCATTCCTGTCTGAAACAACCTAAAGAAACGAAATATGTAAAGGGTTTTCATGACAACAGATTTCAGCAAGAAAAGACAATAATCCTTGAGAAATGAAAAATAAATGGGGTGATCCATGACTGTCTACATTAATTTCTCTGACAGTTTGAAACCTTGGGGCACAGAGGTCAGAATTAATAAATTCAACATGTTAGAAAAAAGTGGACAAATTCCTTGAAAGACACAAGCTAGTAAAACTCACAAATAGTTTGTGTGACCCTGTAAGTATTAAAGAAATTAAATTTATACTTGAAAACCTTCTGACAATGAAAACTCTAAGGCCAGACAGCCTCAAAACACTTGCAAAAAATAAAAATAAAAAAGAAAGCCGATTCCCCAATACATTCCAAAGGAAAAGTTATTATCCACACACTAAAACCTTTAAAAATATAATAAGCAGAAAAAATGCAGAAATGAAACAATGTATGTTTTTAGTTTTTAATCTTACCACTATTTTCTTTTTACATATATATGTTTGTGGGTAGTATGGTGTATGTGGTGTGTGTGTGTGTGTGTGTGTGTGTGTGTGTGTATGTGTGTGTGTGTGTGTGTCTGTGATAGGCCAGAAGTTGATGTCACCAGTCCTCTGTAATTGTTCTCTACTTTATTTACTAAGGCAGGATCTCTTGCTACATCTAGCCTTGCAAATTTCCCTATTCTACCTAACTAGTGTGTCTACAGAGAAATCACTGAAATGACCTCCTGTTTAACAAGCCTATCAAATTCTTGGCCTGTGTACATAAATAGTTACACCAGGTTATATACTAGCACATTGTACAAAAGAAACGTTTCTTCAATTTTTACTGTCATTTAAAAAACTGACAATTTTAGGGTACTAGAGAGATTGCTCAGTGGTTAGCTGCACTTGCTGCTGCTTTTCCGGAGGATCTGAGTTGGGTTCCCAGAAGCCAGGACAGGCAGCACACAACTGCCTCTAACTCCAGCTTTACAGGATCAAATACATTCTTCTGACCTCCAGGAACACCCACATACATGGTATATGCACACACATACACATACATGCACCCATACTAACATACAGAAGACAAATGCTGAAAATAAATTGCCTTGCTAGAGGATCCAAGATGGTAGTGGCCCACGCGGATGCATTTTGATCTCGGGGAAAACAGTCACAGGGCGGCGGGTGTTGCAGGACGCTGTACAAACGGGTCTGGGTCTGGGAGGCTCGACCCCCCTGGGTCTCACCCAACTGCCCAGGGACCACTGGGGGTCCCTGGGCAGGATGCTCCCTCCCACTCTCAGACATGCAGGGAAGCCGCTGAATCCAGGAATCAGGATCCCCCTCCCACACCAGGAGAGACACACGCTGGGTAAGTTCCAATCTAATACCCAGCGGACAGATTCAGACCCCACACAGAGATACTCTCCAGCCTGCTGGGCACCCCAGGTCTCGCACAGATGATCCGGCTATGTGGGGAAGGGTTGCGACCAGTAGAAGTGTGCGCAGATCAGCTGCAGAGTGCCCTCAAGGCTTCAGATTGCGAACCACTGTGGTATATGTGAGGTTAGTCCAACTGGATGTCCACTTGTAAAAGAATAAAATTAAACCCATACTTATCTCCTTGTACAAAACTTAGGTCCAAGTGGATCAAAGAACTTAACATAAGACCGGTCTCACTAAATCTACTAGAAGAAAAAGTGGGAAAAACTCTCAAACTCATTGGCACAGATGGCAACTTCCTGAACAGAACACCAACAGCTCAGGACCTGAGACCAACAATCAATAAATGGGACCTCATGAAACTGAAAAGCTTCTGTAAGGCAAAGGACACTGTCATTTGAACAAAACGGCAGCCTACAGACTGGGAGAAAGTCTTCACCAACCCCACATCTGACAGAGGGCTAATATCCAAAATCTACGAAGAACTCAAGAAATTAAATGCCAAGAAACCAAATAATCCAGTCAAAAAATGGGGGACAGAGCTAAATAGAGAATTCACAAAGGAGGAATCCCTAATGGCTGAGAGACACTTGAAGAAATGCTCAACATCCTTAATCATCAGAGAAATGCAACTCAAGACGACTCTGAGATTCCATCTCACACCTGTCACAATGGCTAAGATCAAAAGCTCAAATGACAGCACATGCTGGAGAGGGTGTGGAGAAAGGGGAACCCTACTCCAGTGCTGGTGGAAGTACAGGCTTGTGCAACCACTATGGAGGTCAGTCTGGCGATATCTTAGAAAACTTGGAATAGCTCTGCCTCAGAACCCAGCCATTCCACTTCTGGGTATACACCCATATGTCTCCTCACGGAATCATAAGGAAGTTTCCTTATCTATGTTCATAGAAGCCTTATTTGTAATAGCTAGAAACTGGAAACAACCCAGATGTCCCTCAACCGAAGAATGGATTAAAAAACTGTGGTACATCTACACAATGGAATATTATTCAGTTATCAGGAACAATGTAATTATGCAATTTGCAGCCAAATGGATGGAACTAGAAAAGCTCATCCTGAGTGAGCTAACCTAGACTCAGAAGGATGCATATGGCATCACTTATAGTAGGATTTTAGCTATATAGTAGAAGACATCGATACTACAACCAACACACCAAAGGGATCATGGACATAGACTTTTTAATTTTTTTTATTTTTTTCTATTTTTTATTCTTTTTTATCTGTTTGTCTGCTTATTTGTGTGTTTGTTTTTTAGTTCTCTCTACCGGGCAATGAGACACTTTTCACTGGTGGTACTTCCTCATAGACCCCCAATGAATGAAGAGGCTCTTGGCCCTCATACAACCTCTGAACTGAGGTGAGGGACTGTTATATAGGGACACCCCACTCCAGAGAAATGGGATGGAAGGGTTAGGGGGTAAAGAAAAAAAATGAAATGTGAAGTTTCGGCCTTTTGCTACTAATTGTTATAAACTGTTTAGGATAATTAAGAAATGCAAACTAATAGTCATGCAAGCTGGTCATTGTGTTAGGTACTATGACAGTCTATTATAGGTATTTTCTAAGCTAATCAGAAATAAAGCTGCTAAGAGACGAGCAACATCTGCTTATCCTAATATAAGAGATAGATAGGGCCTCATCAAAAACCTCAAGAGATCTGCAGAATATGGCATTCAAAGATGTTTTCGTATCTTTAGATTTTTTTATATCAAGACATATCAACTCCTGACAGCACCCCCTATTCTCCTCCAAGTAGAAGATGAGCATCGAAGAATCTCCAGTGGGAGATGATTGAATTAGTCGCAAGCCTATCTCTTGGTAGGAAAAGCCCCTTGCTCCAACTGTAGATAGAATGCTGTCCAAAAAGGACAAAACTTAAGTCTACAGCCTAGCTCTGCCAAGACAGGGTAGGTAAGTCCTTCATAACCCCTGCTCTACAATCAATGTCTGTCAGAGAAATGGGGCCAAACGACTGAAGTTCAATGCTGTAATGTATGGAGAGAAAATGGGAACTGTCCAGGCAGCCACTGGTATGTCATTTCTTAGTTTTGGAAGCTGCAGGCCCTGTACTTCCTATAAAATCAGATATATTTATCCCTCTAAGGTCTCTGAGGTGGTTGAAGAATAACAGATAGCTAGAGTCTCATAATTAAATTTTGAGTTGTGTAGGAGTCAAGAGAGTGTTATAGATCTAAGAAGATGCTTTTAATATTGTGTTGCAAGTTAGTATGAATGTTGAGTCAGATATAGAACTTTAAACTCATGGAGATGGTTAGATAGTAGAATGTTAAAGTCAGGTTCCAAATACATATGGACTGGATATTGGGAATGTTCGCTAAGCCATATAACCCTCATAACTGTGGCCTAATTACCTCTGTTGTTTTGTATTGTATCTATTATTATAAGAGAAAGAGCCATTTTTTGGACTGAAAGGGGGAGCTGTTGGGGAAATAAGATATACCTTAAACTTAAGAAAAAGGGAAGAGGAAGGGGGTTTGGGGGTGGGAGGGTGGGACTGGTGGGGGGAGTAGGGAGGGGATTACGATTGAATTGTAACTTGAAGAAATAAAAAAATAAAGTAAAAAAAATTGCCTTGCTAAGGCTTAAGGAAAAAATATACATCAAAATAACCATTATAGAAGTCACTAGTTTAAAGGGAAAATATTTCCAAGATTATTTATAAAATGTCATGTGGCATAACAAACACCCTCTAGATGTTGTGGAATATAATTGAACTGGGAAATGGAAGAGAAAACGGAATTATTTCTACTGAACAGAAAGAATTTGGAAAATGGCAGGTGTTTAAGGTGCCTAGAGAAATTAAATATCACATAGAGACTCCACCATGTGACAGATGAACACAAAGGCTAAGGGGTGCTGGAAGGGGGTAGCCAGTCTCCTTCTTCATCTTGCGCAGTGCAGGACTAAGATTCACTTCAAGAGCTTAATCACGTCTGGTTATTCATTCAGTATTCAGCTCTCTGTCACCCTTCCTACATAACATAAAAATCTATTTAAAGTGTCAGAATCTAAAATTATCATACAACATTTAAAAACTACTATAATGGAATGCTACCTGATATAACAAAAGTTACTAGATAACCTGGAACTACCCAAAGCTACAGGGAAAAAGAGGTTTTAATGTAACAAATGAAAAAAATATAAACCACTCTCGAAGAATGAGAATTTGGAGAAGGTTTTCCTAGGTAGCATGTTATTCACCCACACAGTATGAAAATGTATATTTAAAAAAGAAAAAAATTTCTTTTTCTTTGAGTTTTTTCATTCTTTTACTTCCCAAATCTAATTTCTTCATGTCTATATTGTAAATAGTAGAATATACAAGGAAGAAAATTGATGTAAGATGATTTTTTTTCTTAATCAACAAGAGATAACATGAGATAAGGGGCCCAATATCAAATTGTAAAACAGAAATGAGTTATTGTGATTTCAATACATTTGAAGATATGTACACACACACACACACTCACATTATGTGGTTAGAGCTGAAAGTCTATTACCATTTAGAGTGATTTGAAAACAAACATCTGAAACTGCAACTTAATTATCAATTGTATTTATTAATAAGTATAAACTGTAAGATTAGGCCGGCAGAGCAGTCGGCGGCCTGGCGGGATATCAGCTGGCAGCCTGCTCACCTTAACTGGTGGCCTGACTGTCCTGGGGAAAAAGCTTTGGACCAAGGGTGGCCTTCACCACCTGTAACTTAAACTCTGTTAACTAATATAAGTTGTTATATTAGGCCAGTAGAATTGTCTGCGGGTTGGCGAGAGATTCACCCGAGTTCAGCGGGAGCCTGATGGACCTGGATTGCTTGGACTGGCAGCCTATAAGCTTCTGTGGTCCTTTCCCCAGTAATTAAATACACCAAGACCTTTTAATGTTTCACTGCTTAGCCCTTAGCTGGGCTGACTCTCAACTAGCTAATCTAAATTAACCCAGACCACTTAATCCCAAACAGCCATGTGGCCTGTTGTTAACTTCCAGAGCTCTCAAACACGTCTATATGCTTCCATGTCTCTGGGCAGAGAGATTCCTCTGTGTAAAATGCAGGATTCCTGTTTCAGTCTCAAGAAGTCCCACCTTCCTATACTCTTTCTGCCCAGCTAATAGGCCATCAGCAACTTTTAATAACCAATCAAGAGAATGCCTCAGAAGGGGTGGGAACCAGATCTCAGCATTGAAATCAGCCTGTCAGAAGCAATGTTATTAGACCTTCTCCAACAAACCTCAGTACATATCAACCTCTTTTCTGCTTCAACATGGTCCTGTAGGAAGGTGCAGAATGACAGCAGACTCATGCCCAGAAGACACAAACAAAGGTAACTTCAAAAGTAGCCATAGTCACAGAGGATTATAGCATTTCCAGCCTGAGCCAGAGAAGGAAAAATTCATAGAACCCCGTTATTTTGACAAAGGATCAATCTGAGAGAAATGAGGTGTAGACAGAGGGGTCCCTACTACTTGGCATATGTGGCAAGTAGAAAGTTGTAGAGAGGTCATGAAAATCAGACAGCTCTAGCCTGAAGATGTTATGATGAAACCCACATTCTGAATGTTAAAAAGCAGCCTCAGAGAAGAGAGACAGAGCTTGAGAATGCTATATACTATAAGTGGTGTGAATGAGGATGAACCTCATTTGATTTACACAAGAATTTAATTTCACATTTCCAAACAGGATAGGTTCAGGGGGAAAAAGTGGTTATACTACAGAGAAGAAAGTTACGGTTTCAATGCATCTGAATTTGTGGGAATTTTTTTTTTCTGTATTCTAGTATACTATTGCAATTCCATCCAAATTTGTAAACTAACTTCTTTCTCATCTCTGGTTTTATGTGTGCTGTTGGCATGTGCCTCTGGAAGATTTCAAAAGATCAAGATTTCTTATTTTAACTTGGCTTCTTACTTAACTTCTTTTTTGACATTGGAGTGTAACCCAACAAAGGGCCTTGCACTCAATCACTAGTGAAATGCACTAGCTGCATACACACTTCTTCCATCATCTACTTTTAGGCCCATCATCTTCCATTTGATTTCAATTTTGAGGATCTTGTATTCTTGTTTATTTGTTTGCTTAACTTCTTAAATGACGTCAGACTAGTGCACAGTTCCTAAGTCAGAGAGAGGAGGGGGATTGACTTGCTTATATAGATGTCCAACTCTCTAAAGTTTTTGAATTATCTGAACACTGTGTATGGAAACCCCACTTCAAAATATTATTTATTCACTTATGTCTTTATAATGATATGTGTATGTATTGTTTGCCTACATGTATATATGTGGACTACATGCCTGCCTGAGGAGGCCGGAATAGGGTGTTGGATCCCTTGGAACTGGAGTTGCAGATGGTTGTGAGTAACCACATGGGTGCTGGGAATCAAGCATGGATCCTCTACAAAAGCAGCCTTGTAGAGGAATTTTAATTCAGCAACATGGCTACTCTGGCAAGAAATCACATCCAAATTCCTTCTCTGTCAATTTGATGCAGACACACCCTTAGTACACACCTTTAATACAAAACAATGAAAGTAAGCTTAATTTATAGAAGGAAGCAGGCATGTTTGAAAGTGACATCTAATTGAGGGGCAGACAAAGTGAAAAAAAATCAGAAAAATTCTTGACAGAATGGGATATACCCAACTCTCAAGAAAACAGCTCAAGAAAGAGAAGCTACTTAAGAGCTGTACACTGGGGTTGAGACAGCAGAATAGGGTACAGTGGAGAGAGTAGAAAAGACAATAGCATTGAGAAGATTTCAGAGAGTTGGATCAATTCAGTGAGTTCCAGAAGTTCAGGTGAGCTCAGTCAGCTGGGTGTCAGTGCAGTGGAGTTGAGTTTGTTCCTGTGAGAGTGCAGCTCACTGCAGGTCAGCAGAGGCAGTGGAAGCCAGAGAATAAGGAGATTAGAACAAATTGCCAGAGTTAGTTTGAGGCCAAGCACAGCAATACAGTGAGAAGCTTAGAGAAGCCAGATTGAATCAATCAGTTTGGAAAGGTGTTTGATCCAGAATAACTGAGTTGACCCAGTCAGAGTTCAGAAAGAACTAGAAAGTGTGAGCTTATTCAGCAGTAAGTCTCTGAGACACCAATTACATTAGGAGAATAAAAGTTACATTTACATCTGGCACCCAACAATTACATCTGGCAAATGAAAATAACTTTTATACAGTCTATATATTTAATTGCAACCAGTCTTCCCTTATATTAAAAACAGTCAACTGTAAACAATGTGGATTACAAAACTTTCTGCTGCCACCAAAAGAACTCTCCATTCCCCACCTGAGTGCTAACATTTCCAGATAAAACATTTCTGATATCCCAGGAAATGAGTGTTGCATTTAAATGTAGTGTAGAGACTACTGATGGGTGGCAGTTAATAAAAAAATCTGAACGATGGATTTCTGAGCAGATTAATTTTGAGAAAGAGTACATAATAGGAGCTGGACCAGAAAAAGATTTCTCTTAAAACTGCCAATGTTTATGTTCCCCAGGGAACATTTGTACACCACTTTAAACACTAACAATATATCATCATAGAGCTGGAGATAGATAACCGAATTAAAGCTCAAAGCAATTTTGTTCACAGATTAAACATGAGATGCAGATTTCTTCTTTAATCAAATAAGCACATAAGCAAAGATAATTTCGTATAATGGTAAGTGTTCAAGTATTTTGAAAGAAATGAAACTATAGTCAATAAAAAGATTTTCTCTGAAAGTGTGATTTTAACTGAGATGAACTATGTTAAAGGGATGATATAGAAAGTTCCAGGCAGGGAATAAATGTCTCGTGTGAGAAAGAAAGGGGGGAAAAAAACATGATTAAAGGAAAGGGAGCAGCCAACATGCAATGAAGTTGGGAAGTAAGCAGCACACATATGGGCTCTGGTCACACTCAAGAGATGGGCTTTATTCTAAGATCAGCAGGAAGCTATGGAAGATCTGCAGCAGGAAAATCATACATGGCTTTCCATCTCAGTGTGTTCTGTGAAAACTAGCTAGCATGAAAGAGAATGTAGAGGAACCGATGAGAATGATATATGTAGCACCCCAGTTAAGACTCAATAGGAATATGTGAAAATAAATGGAAAAAGTAATTATTTGAGAATATCTAAATAATAAAGAAAATAAATTTTATTAAGACACCACTCAAAATAAGTAAGGCATAAATGCACAAATAATAACACCTAGCAAGTAGAGTACATCAAGTGTGCATCGATTGATTTCCTTTACTTAAAGATTGTTATAAACTTTTTATTTGAATCCCACTTTAGAAGTTACACAGTAGGCTTTTTTTAATAAATAAATTTATTTATTTGTTGCTTCAGGTTACATCTCAATCATATTGTCCTCTTTCCCCCCTTCCCAGCCCCACCCTCCCACCCTCTACCCCCTAACCCTTCCATCCCACTCCTCTGGAGTGGAGTATCCCTACATAACAGTACCCCATCCCAGTTCAGAAGTCATATGAGGGCCAAGAGCCTCTTCATACACTGGGGGCCTACAAGGCAGTACCACCAGTGAAAAGTATCTCATTGCCAGGGAGAGTAAACTAAAAAACAAACAAAAATTAAAACACAAAAATTCTGTGTCCATGTTCCCTTTGGTGTGTTGGTTGTAGTATAGATATCCTGTATTATATAGCTAAAATCCTACTATAAGTGAATAGATGCCATGTGCATCCTTCTGAGTCTGGGTTAGCTCACTCAGGATGAGCTTCTCTAGTTCCATCCATTTGGCTGCAAACTGCATAATTTCATTGTTTCTGATGGCTGAGTAGTATTCCATTGTGTAGATGTACCACAGTTTTTAAATCCATTCTTCAGTTGAGGGACATCTGGGTTGTTTCCAGTTTCTAGCTATTACAAATAAGGCGGCTATGAACATAGATGAGGAAACTTCCTAATGATTCCGTGAGGAGTCATTTGGGTGTATACCCAGAAGTGGTATGGCAGGATCTTGAGGTAAAGCTATTCCAAGTTTTCTAAGATATCACCATACTGAGCTCCATAGTGGTTGCACAAGCCTGAACTCCCACCAGCAATGGAGGAGGGTTCCCCTTTCTCCACACCCTTGCCAGCATGTGCTGTCATTTGAGTATTGATCTTAGCCATTCTGACAGGTGTGAGATAGAATCTCAGAGTTGCATTTCTCTGATGATTAAGGATGTTGAACATTTCTTCAAGTGTCTCTAGGCCATTAGGGATTCCTCCTTTGTGAATTCTCTATTTAGGCCCGGATTGGTTATTTGGTTTCTTGGCATTTAATTTCTTGAGTTCTTTGTAGATTTTGGATATTAGCCCTCTGTCAGATGTGGGGTTGGTGAAGATTTTCTCCAAGTCTGTAGGCTGCCGTTTTGTTCAAATGACAGTGTCTTTTGCCTTACAGAAGCTTTTCAGTTTCATGAGGTCCCATTTATTGATTGTTAGTCTCAGGTCCTGAGCTGTTGGTATTCTGTTCAGGAAGTTGTCACCTGTGCCAATGAGTTCGAGGGTTTTTCCCACTTTTTCTTCTAGTAGATTTAGTGTGTCAGGCCTTATGTTAAGGTCTTTGATCCACTTGGACTTAAGTTTTGTACAAGGTGATAAGTATGAGTCTAATTTCATTCTTTTACAAGTGGACATCTAGTTGGACCAGCACCATTTGTTGAAGATTCTGTCCTTTTTCCATTGTGCAGTTTTGGCTTCTTTGTCAAAAATTAGGTGGCCATAGGTGTGTGGGTCCATTTCTGGGTCTTCAATTTGATTCCATTGATCTACTGGTCTGTTTCTATACCAATACCATGCTGTTTTTACTACTATTGCTCTGTAGTACAGCTTGAAATCTGGGATGGTGATACCTCCAGATGTTTTTTTTATTGTACAGGATTGCTTAAGCTATTCTGTTTTTTTTTTTGTTGTGCCATACGAAATTGAGAATAGCTCTTTCCAGGTCTATAAATGTTTGTGTTTGTATTTTGATAGGAATTGCATTGAATCTATATATTGCTTTTGGTAGGATGGCCATTTTTATTATGTTGATCATACCTATCCATGAGCATGGGAGATCTTTCCATATTCTAAAGGCCTCTTCAAAGTTCTTTCTTCAAGGGCTTGAAGTTCTTGTTGCACAGGTCCTTTACTTGCTTGGTTAGAGTTACCCCCAGGTATTTTATATTGTTAGTGGATATTGTGAAGGTTGTTTCCCTTATTTCTTTCTCAGCCCATTTGTTTGTTGTATAAAGAAGGGCTTCTGATTTTTTTTTTTTGAATGAATTTTGTATCCAGCCACCTTGCTGAAGGTGTTTATCAGCTGTAAGAGTTCTCTGGTCGAATTTTTGGGGTTGCTTACGTATACTACCATATTGTCTGCAAACAGGGATAATTTGACTTCTTCGTTTCCAATTTGTATCCCCTTGATCTCTTTTAGATGTCTTATTGCTCTAGCAAGAACTTCAAGTACTATATTGAGGAGATTTGGTGAAAGTGGGCATCCTTGTCTTGTCCCTGAGTTTAGAGGAAATGCTTCAAGTTTCTCTCCATTTAATTGATGTTGGCCACTGGCTTGCTGTATATTGCCTTTATTATTTCTAGGTACGGTTCTTGTATGCCCATTCTCTCTAGAACTTTTAGCATGAAGGGGTGTTGGATTTTGTTAAATGCTTTTTCTGCATCTAGCGAGATTATCATGTGGGGTTTTTTTTCTTTCAACTTGTTTATATGGTGAATTACGTTGATAGACTTTCGTATGTTGAACCACCCCTGCATTCCTGGGATGAAGCCTACTTGATCATGGGCTGGAGAGATGGCTCAGCTGTTAAAGGCTAGGCTCACAACCAAAAATATAAGAGTTCAGTAGGCTTTTTTTAACTCACAGAACATGTCTCAAGACCCTTGTGGATACAGGAAGCCAAAGATAGGAGAACATGTTCCAAAGACTAGTACAATTGTGCTCTGGTTAACTTTACTCCAATATCCAAAGACAAGGGCATGGATAAACAAGCTTACTGCATTAAATAGTAATATACAATAACTGAGAAAAGTCAATGTAACAAAATATATGCATGTTATGTTATATAAAAATGCTCAATATGAAAAATGGCATAGTGTACATGTTTCCATTTACATTAAGCTCTAGAATCGTAACAAAATAATTTTGATGAACAAAATCAAAATAATAACTGACTACCTAAGAGTTGAAAGCAATGGAACACTTTCTGAGTTCATAACTGTTTTTTTTATATAAGTACTTTAATTTTTTTTCTTCAAGTTACATCTCAGTCACAAACCCTTCCCTATTCCCCCTTCCTGTCCCACCCTTCCACCCTCTTCCCCCCCAACAGCTTCCCTTTTCAATGCAACAAATGGTTCTTTCTCTTATAACAGTAAATTCTATACAAAACAGCAGAATTAAATATGCCACATTTATGAGAGTTAAATGGCCCAGTATACCTTCCCAATGTCCAGTTCATATATATTTGGCCCCTGACTTTAACCTTCTACCTTCTAACCGTCTCCATGAGTTTAAAGTTCTATAACTGACTTAGCTTTCATACTAACTTGCATCACTATTATAACCATCTTCTTAGATCTAGAACGCCCTCTTGATTAAATGTCTGTCAGAGAAACAGGACCAAAAGGCTGAAGACTGATGCTGGAATGTATAGAGAGAAAATGGGAACTGTCCAGGTAGTCACTGGTTTGTCATTTCTTAGTATTGGAAGCTGCAGGCCCTGCACTTCCTATATAATCAGATATATTTATCCTTCTCAGCTCTCTGAGGTGGTTGAAGAATAGACAGCTTGAGTCTCATAACTGTTTTTAATCTTCATAAGTATTTTATATTAATTTCTAGTGTATGTGTATGTTAAAAACTGAACACAAAAATGTAATTCATTTCATTGTTCATTTAACTGTATATAACTTTTAAAAGAACAAAACTGTAAATACATTGAATTGTAGTTGATGATAGTCATAATGAAATATTTAGAAGAACTGTCCAGAATTTGAAATTTACTCCTAGAAGCATCAAGTGACAGGATCAGATAACAGATGAAAAGAGGGGCAGGAGAGCCACAATAAAGCACTTTCAGTAAATGGATAGTTGTATTAGTTAGAATTTAACTATTGAGGGAAATAATTTATAAGCAACAAAGGTCTATCCTTGGCTCAGAGACTCAGAGATTTCTATATGTGGAGAACTGTAGAGAGCTGCGACGTGCCGCGCCTTAAAAATGGCGCTGTTCTCCGCCTTCCACCAGCCCGACGGTGAGCGCTCTCGATGGTAAACAAGTCCATATTTGGCTAAGACCGCTCATGTGGCTTTACTTGATTGGCTATACGTGGGCCTCTAAGATAGCACCATGTGGCTTTACTTGATTGGCTATATGTGGGCCTCTAAGATAGCACCACTTGGCTTTACTTGATTGGCTGTTCATTTAGTATTTAGCCTGTGGGTTGGGTCTGCCCAGCCCCCATTCGGAAGACTGTTTTCAAGGGACCTGAATAAACTGCAGGAGAAGAGCTTTTGCGAGTTGCGTCATTTCTTGCCGGTCGAGAGGGACGCGACAAGTGGTGGCCCGTACGGGGAACCAGAAAAGACTCAGAACTCCTGCAGTCAGGGGCAACGCGTTGGTAAGTTCCTGGGATAAATCAGGACAATAAAGTTTCGCGGAAATAGCGAACAAAAGGTAAAGTTTCGCGGAGATAGCGAACAAAAGATACAGTTTCATGGGGAAGCTGCAAACCGAAAGTAAAATTTTTAAACATGGGGTTGTCTGAGTCACACCCAATTTTTCTGGCTCTTCAGGAGCTACTTTTAGCTAGGAATTTAAAGATTAAGAAGTCTACCCTAGAAAGATTTTTGAATGAATGTGATTCCGTGGCTCCGTGGTTTGCGGTGTCTGGGAATCTTACAGTATCCTGCTGGGACAAATTAGGCAGGGACTTGGATTTTGCCTGGGAGCAAAGTACATTGCAGGGAGGAGCACGGCCTATTTGGAGACTTGTTCAGAGTTGTTTAGGAGATCAGAGATATTGCAAGGCAGTGGAAAAAGGACAAAAGGCATTAGAACAGTTAAAAGAGGAGCGCTTGGTCAAATCTGGGAAAGATACTTTGGAAGAGGATAGCTCAGAGTCTAAAGAGGAACTTAAAAGGTTAACAAAGAAAATGGAGAAGTCATCTTTGAGGAAGAGTTCTGACTGCACCCGGATAGAGCCCTCAGGTCCGGGGCCGCCTGTGCTGGCCCCGCCTTCATATAATGAGACTTCCCCTCTGAGTGATCCTAGTGGGCGGTCATTCTGTCCAAATGTCTGGAGGGAAGTGAGACATGAGCTGTACTATCCTGTCTTTCAGGATGGAGGGGAAAGATTTGAGCAGGCAGACAGTGAAAAGGGAGGCAAAAGGAAAGTTCCTCTCTATCCCGATCTCACAGATTTTAGAGATTTTAGAGATTTTGAGGACTCAGAGAGCACAGATTCTGAAGGAGAGCTACACGCTCTATTAGAACAGTTGGAGAGGACTGTTATTAGAAAAAAGGAAAAGAAAAAAGTAAAAGAGAAGGACACGCAGGCGGCAGTCGGTGTGGGATGAGCTGTTGCCATGGCGCCTGACACGTCAGTGGCAGTCGGAGTGGGCGGAGTCGTCGCTACAGTGCCTTCAGCCACGCTGGCGGCAGCTGGTGTAAACACAGCCGTTGCCATGGCACCTTTAACTCCTCCTCCATATCCAGAAGCCACTCAGACAGAGCAGCCAGTTCAGTCCCTGAAAGTAGGGAGATCTTTCTGCCCGGGGATGTGGACACAAGTAAGAACAGAATAGAACATTATCCCACTGCACTTGCTGCTTTAGCCTTGAATGGTATCCAACAATGCTTGCAGTCTTTTGGAGTTGCTCCTGCTAGTATAATAGTGCCCTATTCCAGTTATCAAATTAAGATTTTGTGTGGCACTGTAGATGACTGGGCAATATTGCAATGTAGCTTTGAAGGAGTGATTGATAACCATTATCCTAAACATCCATTGCTATCATTTTTTAAGGAGCACCCAGTGATATTCCCTAAGGTTACTTCAGCAGTACCACTTCAGGGGTCACCAAATGTGTTTACTGATGGCTCAAAGACAGGCTGCGGAGCCTATTTGATAGAAAGACAAGAGCCCGTGTTATGTCAATTTCAACCGGGTTCCCCCCAAATAGTAGAATTGAAAATAGTAATTGAGGTGTTTAAAAGATGTCAATTTGCATTCAATTTGATTTCAGATTCAGTCTATGTGGTCAACGCAGTGAAAGTATTAGAATTAGCAGGTCATATTAAGAATAGTAGTACAGTATGTGCCTTATTACAAGAGTTACAAGTTTTAATCTGGCAGAGAAAAAGGTGTTTTTATATTCAACATATTAGAGCACATACAGGATTACCTGGACCATTAAGTGAAGGTAATGATAAAGTTGATCAATGGACCAGGATGGAATGCATTTTTTGGAGCTCATTCCTGGACCAAGCCAGACAGTTTCACCAATTATTTCATGTAAATGCAAAAACTCTACAGCAGAAATTCCATTTGTCTAGAGCAGATGCTAGACAAATAGTTTTAGACTGTCCTCACTGTGTGATTCATCATCATCCTCTCAGTGTGGGAGTGAACCCTAGAGGGTTGATGCCACTCAAAATTTGGCAAATGGACGTTACCCACATTTCAGAGTTTGGAACCTTAAAATATATTCATGTATCTGTGGATACCTGCTCAGGTATCATACATGCTACACCTATGAGTGGAGAAAAGGCTCGCAATGTCATAGGACATTGCTTAGAAGCCTGGGCTGCATGGGGAAAACCACAGCAGCTGAAAACGGACAATGGACCAGCCTATACGGCTCAGTCCTTTGTCTCCTTCTGTAATCAGATGGAGGTACAGCTTAATCATGGATTACCATACAATCCTCAAGGACAAGGAATTGTGGAGCGTGCTCATCGCACCTTGAAAGAATGCTTGCAAAAACAAAAAGGGGGAATAGGCCAAGGCCATACCCCCAAGGAGAGAATGTCTTTAGCCTTATTTACTTTAAATTTTTTCAATTTGGATGCTCAAGGCCGCTCAGCAGCGGACAGACATCAGGATTCCCATGGTTCACCTAAAAGCATGGTGAAGTGGAAGGACATTCTGACAGGCTCTTGGCGGGGGCCTGACCCCTTGCTAACATGGGCGAGAGGGTCTGTTTGTGTTTTTCCTCAGGATCAACAAGATCCAGTGTGGGTGACTGAACGCCTTGTGAGGAAGATTCGTCATGAAGACCTTCCTAAGGATTCTGGTGATAGTAGCAGTGAGTATGTCAGGAATGACCGAGCCGAGATGGGGGATCCTGTTGATATTCCCAAAGCCGATGCCGGTCAGACATGATGCAACTGTGTTTCCACGCTTATTTAGCAGTAATAGAAGCTTAGGCTTACCCTACCTTCCCTTTGATGATCAGAGAAGCCCTATAGAGGGTAATAGAAATGTCAGCTTGAAGGGTAGTTTGTGCTTTTTAATGAGCTTCAATAGGTCAGATGATACAAAATGCATTAAATTGTCTCAGCAGTCAGCAGATTTTTTACCACAATTGAGGTTTGGGGGTAGGAGTGGTGGTTTGTTTTCAGGCAATGGTTCTGGCCTCCTTTTCTGTGGATTGTAAGTAATGGGAGTGCATCCTTAGGTGAAGAAAAGTTAGTATGCACTCCAGGTACATGTTTTTATGCCCTATGCTGGAATGCCACAGCCTTTCCTGTGGCTGTGGTGACTAGAATGCCTCGATATGTGCCAGTTCCTGTAGAGGCTCCTAATACCATGATGCTATTCAGGTTTAAAAGAGATTTTGGCATCACTGCAGCTATTGTTACTGCCATCACTATTGCTGCTGTGGGAGCTACTGCCTCAGCTATTGCCTTGTCTAGTTCTATACAGACTGCCAATGCCCTGAATAACATCTCAGCCACTGTGGCACAGGCATTGGATACTCAGACCTCTATGAATTCTCATCTCAAAGGAGGTCTTATGATAGTTAATCAACACATAGATTTAATACAAGAACAGATTGATTCTCTTTGGCAACTAGCGCAATTAGGGTGTGAGTGGAAAATGCAAGGTTTGTGTGTTACTTCCGTACAATATCAAAATTATACAAAAGCTGCTAACTTGTCTAGACAATTGTCAAAGTTCCTCTTACAGGATTGGTCGGCTGAATTTGAAAATTTGATGAGAGAGCTGAGAGCAACAATTGTCCACATCAACTCCACTCGGGTGGATCTGAGCCTGGCTACTGGCTTGACTTCTTGGATACAGACGGCTATGGATCATCTTAAGGAGTGGGCGGGCATAGGCTCTTTGGCGATACTGATGATACTAGCCTGTCTGGTTTGCCTATGGTGCATCTACAAAATGAGAGCCACACAAAAGCGTAATGCAGCCATGATTATACAAGCCCTTGTCGCCATTGAGGCGGGTCAGTCCCCTCAGGCATGGCTTGCTGCCGTGAAGTAAATCTTCACTAAGCATAGTCCCTGCCCACTGAGGAATTCGTTCCACGGATATTAGGGTCTGGTAAGTCAGTGACGGAGTTGACGGGTAAGTCTCGGCCACCTAAGACAGGGCAGTCCCGAGTGGGGAGGCTGACCCAGAGACGGGTAAGAGTTTGAGCACCGCCCTCCTACAGGCTCAGGCCCACCGTGAGATCCCCAGATAGGGGGGATTACGAAACCTTTCCAGGGACTTCTACCAACTTTAGAAAAAATTTAAAAAAAGGAGGAACTGTAGAGAGCTGCGACGTGCCGCGCCTTAAAAATGGCGCTGTTCTCCGCCTTCCACCAGCCCGACGGTGAGCGCTCTCGATGGTAAACAAGTCCATATTTGGCTAAGACCGCTCATGTGGCTTTACTTGATTGGCTATACGTGGGCCTCTAAGATAGCACCATGTGGCTTTACTTGATTGGCTATACGTGGGCCTCTAAGATAGCACCACTTGGCTTTACTTGATTGGCTGTTCATTTAGTATTTAGCCTGTGGGTTGGGTCTGCCCGGCCCCCATTCGGAAGACTGTTTTCAAGGGACCTGAATAAACTGCAGGAGAAGAGCTTTTGCGAGTTGTGTCATTTCTTGCCGGTCGAGAGGGACGCGACAGAGAACAGACTCCACCATTTCCAACCTTGGGTGAACATAACTGCAGCAAGTAACTGCAGACACAAGAGCTGCTTGTGCCATGGGATCCAGAAAGCAAAGAAAAAGCTAAAATTTGTCTTCAAAGACACACCCCCAGTGACCATCTTCCTGCAGCTAAGCCCCACCTCTGATACAATATCCTAGTAATGTAATCAAAATATGAGCCCATTTCTGGATTAAGCCATTGATTGGGAACATACAGTTCATAATCCAAAGGGAACATGGACATAGACTTTTTTGTTGATGTTGTTGTTGTCATTTTGTTTTCTCTTCCTGTCAACGAGACACTTTTCCTTGGTGGTACTGCTTTGTAGGCCTCCAGTGTATGAGGAGGCTCTTGGCCCTCATATGACTGCTGAACTAGGGACACTCCACTCCAGAGGAGTGGGATGGAAGAGTTAAGGGGTAGAGGGTGGGAGGGCAGGACTAGAAGGGTGGAAAGAGGACACTATGAGGGAAATGTAACCTGAAGCAATGAATAAATAATTTTTTTAAATGGCTGCAAGTTCAAGGCCATCCTCAGCTACAAAATGAATTCTATGCCAGACTTGGCTCCAGAATAAAAATCGTTAATTTTTTTTAATTTTTGAAAACCAATAAATGCCTTCTAAATATAAACTTAAGACTTATGGGACCACAGAAAAATATAAAAATCTAGGTGATGTGTACTTTTCAAAGTATCTGTCACCTCTTCCATAAGAATGGGTTCTATTGAATGAGAAATGAAGCTCAGGATAAAAGTCTAGGGAGGAAGGGTCTGGGGCAAGCATACTAGTAAAGTCTTTGGCAAGGTATATGATACCTTTCATAAGAATGAGTTCTACTGACTGAGAAACAATATTCAAGAGTCTTGTATAAACTTAAAAAGTCTTGGAATTTTGGGTGAGTCCTGGTCCTACAGAAAGCAAAGATCACCAGGTTATAAACTATCTCCATTCCTAGCGTTACAGATGGAAACAGGTATAAATTCCTTCCATTGAATAGAAAAGCCTGTGTATTGAACATTTCTCATTTTCCTACTGCTATCTGAGAGCATAAGGACCTCGTTCCTTCTAAAAGCATGGTAGGTAACTAACTACCTTTTTGAGTAAGAAAGAGATTAAAAAGATACTAAATAAAAATATATTGGAGTTAGATAACAGATTAACCATCCTAATCTAACCAGGTTGTCTAAAAATTCTAGACCCATTTCTTCTGAGAAAAAAATAATACATTCACAAATACTGGGCATGACCTTTACACAAACAAAATATAAGCCACTGGGGCCAAATATACACAAAATTAAAACACAGCCAAAAGTACTTCAATAAAATTTAAATTCTTTAAATAATTTGATTTTAAAACAAAATCACAATTGTAACAAGATATGGTAATCATGCAAAAACCTATAGAAAGACTTAATATGTGTCCAAATATTAACAAAATTCCTCCCGAGAAATTTGGGATAAAAGAAAATGTATTAACCAGAACCCCAAATGAAGACTGTATTATACATAAAAAAATAGAAACATTTACAGTAGAGTGAGGAAAGATACACATTTCCACACCCATCACTACCTCACCCCAGTACACTAACATTCAACTTACAGAGAAAACTTCAAACTTATTGTTTTCAAGATATGATAATTAGTTCTTAAAATCAATTAAAATAAGGTTACAATAACGTATACAGATCAAATACAAAAATTAATAGTTATCTATTAGCAATATCTTTTTGAACTATAACCTCAATTATCCTATTTACATAGCAATTATAAATAATCCAGGAAAAACTTAACTATAAAACTATAATAACTAAGTGAAGAAATACTGAAACATGAATGAAAAACTAAATGGAGCAATGATTGAGAAACTCTGTTCTAATAAAGACTTGAATATATTTGCCAGGTGATCTGGTTGAATGTGTTCCCCAAAAACCATGTGTGCCAATCAACAGATGAATAGTGGGCTGGAGAGATGTCTCAGAGGTTAGGAGTATGTATTGCCGGCTGGAGAGATGGCTCTGCCATTAAAGGCTAGGCTCACAGCCAAAAATATAAGAGTATGTATTGATTTTGTAGGGACTTGACTTTAGTTTCCGGTGTCTAACTAAGGCTGTAACCCCAGTAGTAGAACATCTGGCACCTTCTTCCGGTCTCTAAGGATAACACAGCACATGTACATGTAAAACTCACATATGCACACACATTATTTTTTTAATCTTTAAATTTTAAAAAGATGAATAGGTAATGAGAATGTTGTACATATACACAGTAGAATTTTACTCGATTGCAAAGAACCATTGATTCGGAAAATATATGGAACTGGAAAATATAATACTAGTAGAGGAGACCAAAACTCAGAAAAATGATAACTACATATTTTCTCTTATGTGCGGGGCCTGGTTTGTAACATTTATATATATATGCACATATGTGGGTATAAACACAGGTAACCATCTGGGATAGAGACTGAGAAGTAACATGAGGAAGAGGTGGGGGCGGTGAAAGGAAAAGGTGGGACTGGGGAGGATATAAGAGAATGGCAGAGGAATGGAGCAAGGGGGAGATGAGTGGAGAGTTTCAATCAAAATACTTTCTATAAAAATGTCAGTATGATACTGTCTTAGCTAATGTTTCATTGCTGTGGAGAGATACCATAACCACATCAACTATTCTAAAGGAAAACATTTCATTGGGGCTGGCTTACAGTTCAGAGATTTAGTTCTGAGGTTTAGTCCGCTGTCATCATGACAGGAAGCATGGCAGCATGCAGGCAGACATGATGCTGGAGAGTAGATGGGTGTTTACCTCCAGATGGACAGGGAACAGGCAGAGAAAGATCACTGGACCTACCTTGAGCACTTGAAACCTCAAAGCCCACCCAGATCGACACACTTCCTCCAACAAGGCCACACCTACTCCAACAAGGCCACACCTACTCCAACAAGGCCACACCTCCTGGTGGTGCCACTCCTTGGTGACCAAGCATTCAAATCTATGCGTCTATGGGGGCCACACCTATTCAAACCACCACATTCCACTTCCTGGCCCCCATAGGCCTGTAGCTATATCATAATTCCAAAATTTTCATCCATTCCAACTTCAAAAGCGCACATATCCTATAACAGTCTCCACACTGTTTAAGAGTCCAAAGTTCAAAATATCTTCTGAGGCTCATGGCAATCTTCTAACTGTAATCCCTACAAAATCAAAATTGAAAAGCAGATCACCTACTTCCAACATACAATGGCTTAGAATATATATTACTGTTCCAAAAAGAAAGAGAGAGGGAGCACATAATGAGTAAATACTAGATGAAAGCAAGACTGGAAACAAGCTGGGAAAACTCCAAACTCTGCATCTCTACGTCTGATTTCAAAGGGCTCTTCAGATCTCCAAAGGGATTTCAGCTTTGTTGACTGTAACACACTATTCTCTCTTGGGTTGTTTCTATCCCTGTTAGCAGCTCTCTTTGGCAGGTATCCCACAACCTTGGCATCTCCAACACCTTGGGATTTCTAAGGCAATCCCAACATCACAACAAGTTCCTTCTAGACCTCTAGGCAGGGACATTCCTGACAAACACCTGGCCTTAGCAGCTTCCTTTGGTTGTGGAGGAAGATTCCACAACCCCATTCTTGTATCCTTGACCCTAAAGCCAAAACCACATGGTTGAAGCTGTAAAGTTCTTCTGATTGCTTGGGCTGGAACGTGCCCCCCCCCTTATTCAAATACATTTAACCAGCTTTCTGTTTTCAATGGTTCCCTTCACTCTTTAAGCTTGGCTATCCACCAGGCTGGCCTTGAACTCAGGGGTGTGTCTGCCTCCACCTCCCAAGTGGGGGGATTAACCCACCACACTCTGCCCTAAGCTTTTTTTTTTTCACAAGTTGGAAGCTTAACTGGATGGGTCTTTGTCCTGGGGTCACCACTCCCTTTATTTCGTTTAATGTCAAGCTTTTCTTTAATCCATTTATCTCCTGAGCATAGGACATACCTCCATAATATTTCCTGGTGTTCCTTTTCTCCCCAAACTGTACATTTTGTATTTTTCCATGTTCAGCCTACTTTTTTTCATTATAAATCTGCATATGACTGGCTACTAATAACCAAGTAACAGTCAATACCAGGCTTTTTTGAAATCTGCTTTGCCAATGCCATTAATCTGAAAGTCTTCAATTTAGCTTTGAAAAAAAACTTTTCAAACAAGGACAAAAAGTAGCAACAATCTTTGTCAAAATATCACAAGAATGATCTCCAACCCACATATATTTACCTGCAATTTCACTACTATGGAAGTTGGTGGGTATCTAAGAAATCTACAGAAAGTGATCTTACCTTGTCTGTTGTGTTGTGAGTAATATAGTCCTTTTCTCTGATCCAGAACCTGTATGCCTTCTGCTATCATGTATGAAACAGCAACAAGATCACTTATTAAGCTTTAAACTAGGGTGAAATCTCAGACCTTTTCATGTCCTTGACAGTGTAATGTGCTTTCACACAATCTCTGCATATGTTCTTCTGATTATGAACTGAAATGCAAGGATTGAGTCTGATCTGTTGGTGCATGCCTGTAATCCCAGCTTTTCAGGAGGCTGAGGCAGGAGGATTGTAAACTTAAGGACTATCTGGACTACAGAATGAGTTCAAAGCCAGCTTGTGCAGCTCAGTGAGTCCCTATTTTGAAATAAATAAAAAGAAGCCTAGGAATATTGCTTAGTGGTAGAACTCTTGCTTAGCATGCATAAGGCCCTGAGTTCAATTCCTAGTACTACAAGAAACCATAACCAAACAAACAAAGCAAGGACTAAGGATTACATATAAATCATTCAAAATCCAAGTCTCACTAATCCCTACCTTAATTGTAGTAACTATTAGCTAAGTGAAAATACCACAGCATGGATAATTAAGATGAAGGGTGTTGAGGAAAACTTACTGCATAATTTCAGACTTTTTAATTAGGTAAATTCATGCCACTTTTCATTAAGATAATTACCATTCCAAATTTGAAGACAGTAGGCTACTAATTGTCCATACCTATTCTTCAAATAGCAGGACTATAACCTCTGTACTTTTATTGTTCTCCTTTCCCCCATATTATATATACATTTGGTGCAGAATCCTTCAAGTAAATTAATTTAGTAATTCTCAATATCCAAATATTCTATCACAAAGTAAATAAATGTTTTCAAAGGGGATGCTTAGTAAATATCTGAGATTAGATATGGTAATGACAGAAATTAGCTGTCATTCCTTCAGTAGCTGGGAATATTTCAAGAAAAAGTGAGAAACATTTAGTTAAAGTATCATTTTAATCTCACAAATTTACATAGTAAAACAAGAGTCTCATGGAGCATAATCTGCACCATGATTATTATTTTTTATGTTTGCAAAATTATCATCAACAATAAAGCTAAAAGAACAAAGTCACTTATTTTTACAAAATACAAAAGGAATACTTGTGACTAAAAGTTTTCCATAAGGAAGATGTCTACACTTTTGTTCCAGTTGGCAATGTACTTCTGGACTCCTTTTGGGTTGGCTTTGGAGAACACACTTGTTCTGTCCTTACAATGTGAGTATGTCAGAAGAAATGACTCTATATATGTGCATTTGCAATGGACCATATGTCTCTGTTCCCCCAAAGTGGGGCTGGAAGCCCCAATACCAAAATGATATAATATTATGAGCAATTAGTTTGACAGTCAATCCCTCAAAAATCGAATTATTGTCCTTATGAAGAGACCTCAGAAAATTCCCCTAACCTTCTTTCTATCACATGAAGATATGGGATACTAGTTTGATGAGAAGGAGAATTCTTAACAGAAATTAACTTTGTTGGTACCCTGATCTGAAGCTTACAGTCTCCGGAATGGATAAAAACAAATTTGTTTTGTTTATAAGCCTTCCAGACTATGATATTTTGTTATGGTAACTTGAACTGACTGAGAAAGTGTGTAGAGAGTAAAACCATCATAAATAAATCATCGTATTAAAACCTGTAGCCCATGTAGTTGGGCTCTGAGTCTTTCATTTCTGAGTATGACCTGAGGAAGGGAACACTGTCTTCCTCACTAAGACAAAACCAAGTCATTAGGTGAGGAAACAAACACAAATCATCAGGCAGTTCTATGAGGGATAAGCCCAGAAGGCATAAAGACCAGGAGGAATATTATTTGATTAAGTCTTTTCCCTGGGAACCTCCTAGATCCCTGAAGCAACTGAAGAGAAGGGCTGAAAAATTCTAGAGCTCCTAATGGGAGCTGACAAATAAACCTGACAAATAAAACCATTGGGTTTGAGCTTCTAACCTAACTGACTCATGGTTAAGGGTAGCATTCCCTGAAGGGCTTGGGAAAATCTGGGAAGGGAAACTTGCTGGAAGGCTAGATGAGGTTTTAAAGCCACTGAAATATGATCATAAATATAAAGGCAATTCTACTTTATCCACAAGCTTGTGAAGCACAGGGTACATTTCATAACAAAAATATCAAAGTACAAAAGATAAATTTCAAAGGCAAAGTTTACAGCTTGCCCTCTGTGGAACAGACTATCTGGGATGCTCTTTTATCACAGTTAGTTAAATGAGGGTTCTGGCAGTGCAATGACTCAGAGACAACAAAATAAAGTCGCAACATCAATATCCTCAAATGTTTGGGAATATATGTGAGAACATAAATATTATGGGATTCAAACTGCCCTTCAAGTTCAGCCAGCTGGCTCCCCTCCACCACAGTGTCCTCTAAGACAAATGTAATGGAAAAACAGCAAGCCCAAGGAGCAGTGGTTTTCAACACTTGATGAAGGGGTGGAAATGTGGAAAGGTTTTCTGCTGTGGTTTTGGTTTTGCTATATTTTTATTTATTTATTTTGTTTCAGTGCAGGCACATGCAGTACACAGATGTGAAGGTCAGAGAAAATTTTGCCAGGGTAAGTTCTTCTCTTTCATACTGTGGGTCCTGAAGATTGATCTCAGTTCATCAGGCTTGGCAGCAAGCAATTTCACCCACTTAGCCATCTTGACAACCTAGTTTTTGCTTTATTTCATTCCATAAAGAAAAAAAAAACTAACCATTCTTACTCCATGACAGTAGATAGCCTACTAGACGATAGATGGTGTTCTTTAAGGAGCTCTGAGAAATCCTAACTAATGGAAGCCTTAAGCAGCTATCCATTGAAGCCATTGCTAGATAAACTCCAGCATTTTGTTTACTTGAAAGAAGATCTGGATTTATAGAGACATTAACATTCAAGGTCTGTTGGTTAATAATGCTCCAAAGTAACTTTGTAGTTTTTTTTTCCAATATGACAGTAATGATGATTAATTTAATCTTGATGTCATCTTCATTGCATAAGGAATCAATTAAGAGACAAATGTTTCAAGCAGGTCTATGAGGGCATTTTCAGGAAGGACTCATTGACAGGAGAACATCTTCTCCCAGAGTGGGCAACATCTTCCTTCAGAGTTCTGAGGAAAAGACTTGCATGCCTGTTTTGGCTTCTTGCTGGTGAATGCGTCTATCCCATAGTAGTTGTTGATGCTGCCATCCTTCCTAGCCTTCAGAAATTAGCTTCTTCGGCCTTTCAACATGGACTGAAGATGAACAGCCCTCCAAAGATCTTGCAGTCCCTTAGTTAAGGTACCCATCCTTGTGAACTGAACAGAACTGAGTTCTGAGCTTCTCCAGTATACAGACAGCCATGGTTGAAATACCCAGCTCCCATCCTACAAGCCAATTTCATAAATACTTTTTGTGATATTTATTCATTCTGTTGTATTTGTCCTTCTAGAGAACCTTGACCAATTATAAAGGTATTTGGAATAACAAAAAAAGCCTGATAGCACTTATTATTGCCAATTTTCGTATTAAATAAAGATGAAGCAGCCCTAATAAAGAACTTCACAAATTTAAACTGTGACCTGACCATAAGATCCATGTTAAAGACCTAAATTACTTTCTGAAACATAAAGCCTCCTGCTGTTCCTTATATCTACACCTCTCACAATTATGCTGGATGACAGCAACTCAGAGGGCTCTCTGAACCCTGCTTAGCTATAACCTATTAGGCAGAAATACAATATATTTTTAACACACCAAAATAAAAATCCCACCATGGAAGCAAAGCTTGACAGGGGAAATATTCCCCTAACATTTCTGATTAACACCTCTGACTATTTTTTCTTAAGTTCAAAGAGTATTATTAGAAAATTGTAGCACTGTGCTGTTGAGTGTGGCAGATGGCATATAGGAGTGAGTGGTGTGCAATTTACAGTAAACAAATTCTTTATCTTTGACGGGTCATGGGGAGAAGTAAAACGGTCTCCAACTCAATCAGGGAATATGCAAGAAAACATTGACATGCAGAATCACTAATTACAGTGAAATGTGTTAAAAAGCTAGAATTATCGCAATGGATGAAACCTTTTCCCATGAAAATTATAAAAAACCAGGCATCGTGGGCTGACAGCGGGATACCATTTATAAATGTCCTCCCAGATTGGTTGACACCTGTTCAGAGAAGAGACTCAAATCTTCAGAGCCCTCAATGGGTTGCCTCTCGAGGCTGGTACACTTCTTGATGGTATGTGTAAATGTGAAGCCATCAGCTGTTTCTAACGAAATACATGAGGGGAAAATGGAGCAAGCATTACCTCCTCCCTTCAAAAGCAGAGGATGATAAATCAGTAGGAACTGACTCCTTCAGTCCTCATTAGGTTTGCTTTCATCAACTCTTAGTGTTGCAAATATTGCACAATTAGAATTTTGCCACTACAAAAATGGGAACCTAAGACAAGTACTATAAAGTGTTTTTCAACAATAGTTGATTAGATGTCTCCTGAAGTGGTAGTATAAACATTCATCAAATTGCAAAATAAAGTACAAAACCATGTAATTCTATGTAGCGTACAGGTGTTCTATATGTAAACATATACAGAACTTCAATAGAGAGTTCTTAAAAACCTAGTGAAATTTGGTCCAAAGGGACAAGAGCATTGTGTTGAGAAATACTGATTTGGGCCATCTCATAAATTAAAATTACAGAGATGAAGAAACATAAAATATCTCCCACAATTTCAGCAGTTTGCTTTTCTAAATGCTCTCCTGACCCCCAGAAAGAGGGGGTGACTGTGTATGTCCAATTCTGTTCTTTATCACACCACTCCCACCTACTTTTTCTTAAAGGTACATAGCTGTGTTGGGAAGTGTACTGTAGGGGAATGTTTTTGAACTTGGAATAGGTGTATAAAGAGCCAAAAAGTAGGCCTCAGGGACAAAGGTTTTTTTTAAAAAATTCTAATTATATATGAAATTATAAAGGAAAAATTGAACTTCAGTTTTCTGGGCATATAACACACAAGACAAGAGAATTTGATTTGGGGATCTTATTGTCTTAGACTTTATTTTAAAGCTCTGGGGTTTAATTTCATTATCATTTTACTCTTTGAGCATTATTTTACCCTGATCTTTTGATAAGGATGGTATAGTATAAACTTGGAATATGTTTACACTGGAGACACTGGGAATATCTTTAAGCTTTCATGCAACCTAGATGTGCATCTTCTGGTAAGCTGTTGTCTACATAGAATAGGATGAAGAACTACAATGGGGTTAGTATAAAGGTAACCTCTTAGCATTGAGAACAACATCTTGGTGCTAATTTAAATAGCACACCATTCTCCTTTGTCTTTATGGGCTTCTGAATGGAAGCATGGGTGCCCACCCGAAATCCCAGGAGGCTCCATGGTGGAGTCCTATTGACACTCTGAGACAATGACTTCATTAAGGTAACAGTACTATCCTAGGAGTGAGACACAGTCACTTTCCCAGGGAATCACTGGATAATTTTTAATCCATATGGCTTTAAAGGAACAAAAACATGGAGTTGGTGGGAATGTGTCTCTGTCAATTTTCATTTGAGGCTAGCCAATTAGGGTTCTTGCCTTTCACTGCACCACTTCCTCATTCCCTCCACCACTTCTTAGCCACTGTAGGGCAGGGAGAGATTAGAAGAGTAGAACTCTAAGTCAGAAGGTGTTGTAACTGTACCTGTTGAACAGTGAAGGCTTAGCAAGTGGGTCACAGCTGGGGAGATTAGCAGTAGCTCTTTCTTATCCAGCAGACTGCAGCAGCTGCATTTCTTCCTTCAGTGAGCTGCAATCTTCCAAGAATTTCCCCCTTCATTTGACAAATTAGTATAACCATTTTCCCAAAGGTTCCATGCTCTGGTGAAGAGTAAGGCTCACTTATTGGTTCTAGTCAAAGCCCTGTACACTCTATGTGCCTTCATAAATAAGCCATTTTAAATAAATATCAAAATGAGAACTTTCGCTTCTGTGTGTTTACACTGGGAATATCCTTTGACTTCTCAACTCACTTCTATAGACTTTTTAAAGTTCCCTGAGTTGTACTTTGGTGTGGAATAATGCTTTAAATCCCTATGGGCATTAAAAATATCACAAATACCATATATTGGAAAGAAAAAAATTGCACATAAAATTTTAAATTTATAAACAGAACTGGATAGTCCTGGAGATGAACCACTTTATCACAGGTGGTTATGAAGTATTTCATGTAGGGCTATTTAAATTTGAAATGACATGCAAGTGTCAAATACATGCTGTGGTGGTTTGAATTCAAATGACCTCCATAGGCCCATAAAGAGTGGAACTATTAGGAAGTTGAAGCAGGTATGGCCTTTCTGGAGGAAAACTGTCACTGGGGGTGGGTAGCAGTGGCTTTGAGGCTTCAGGAGCTCAAACCAGGCAGGGTGGCTCACTGTCTCTCCCTGTTACCTGAGGATCCAGATGTAGAAAGCTAAGCTACTTCTCTGGCACCATGTCTGTCTGCATGCTGTCATGCTTCCCACCATGACAATTATGGTCTAAACCTCTAAATCTGTAAACTAGCCCCAACTAAATGTTTTCCTTTACAAGGGTTGCTGTGGTCATGGTGTCTCTTCACAGCAATGAAACCCTAATAAAGACACATGTTAACTTCAAAAACTTAGTAGTACTTTAGAAAGAAAACACAATATTTCTTTATAATGTTTTATAGTAATTCAACATTGAAATAACAGTTTAGGAAAATTGGGTTAAATGCAATATTTAAACCAGTACTAAAATGAATTTCCCTTTCTTTTTCTTTAATATAGTCATCAGAAATTTTTTTTAATTTGCATATATGATTTATATTATGCTTCTGTTTGAGAAGGCATAGGAATGAGCAAATTGTTCTATATTTACATATTATATCATTATATTAACAATAACTCAAATACATAGCCATTAAAAATAATAAAATCTTTATTTTTACAATAAAATTTCATAACTATGTCATTTTTATTATTAATATTTATCAATAAATAATAATGCTTATTAAGTGCCCAGGTACCAGGCAGGGTGCTATCCAATTTGCATATATTATTTCATATACTCCTGATTATCTTATTATGGATGCTCTATCAAGAAGAATATAAACAAACAGCTACACTAAGAAGCTCTTTATCTGTGACTTGGCAAGGCTAAGCTTGGACATTCTTCAGTTTGTTTAAGAACTTTCCTCCATTGCCCTTCCTGGCAATATAGTCTCTCTCTCTCTCCTCTCTGTCACTTTTCCCCATCATCCATTGGCAAAGAAGCATCCAAAATGAATACCTGAATACCCAGCCTGTCCAAGAGTAACAACCATGTGTTGAATTGAATCTGTGTATCACATTTCTCTTCTGTTTCAGAAAACAATGGTATACCCTCTCCAGCTGTTTATAACAGTTATAGATTGTCCAAGTAATTGGAGCTAAACTTAGTAGAATGATACAAAATTCACCAATGCAATCTCTGAATTAAAAGTAATTCTTTGTTCGATATTTCTTTTGGTTCAAGCTAAAAAGCACTTTATTTTCTACTCCAAGACTCTTTACAAGTAGTCAAATAATTCTCCACATGCAAAAGGTAGTCTAGGAGATATATAGTTTCTAGTATGTTAAATTACAGGGACAGGCCGGGCGGTGGTGGCGCACGCCTTTAATCCCAGCACTTGGGAGGCAGAGGCAGGTGGATCTTTGTGAGTTCGAAGCCAGCCTGGTCTACAAAGCGAGTCCAGGACAGCCAGAGATATTTAGAGAAACCCTGTCTCAAAAAAACCAAAAAAAAAAAATTACAGGGACATTTTGATGACATATTAGAATATCTAGAATACTTATTTTTACTAGTAGGTAGCAGAATACTCAGAGTGTTTAAAACCATACAAAAAGTTCCAGAAAATAGTGCATTGCCATCATTAATAGGAACAGAATAAATAGTTAAATTAAGTACATTAATTTTCTTCTAGTAACAGAATTTCTTCTATAGCTTCTAAACATTTTCTGAGTATATATTAATCAGTCCCATAAATGTATTCAATCAAAACCAGTATTACCCTTGCCATTGATTCTAAGCCAATAGAAACAATTTCAGGTCAGTAGTACTAAGGACTCTGCTGAAATGTCTTGTTTACAAATACCTTTATGATTTTCTTTTTTTTTGGGGGGGAGGGTATTTTGAGGCAGGGTTTTTTCTGTGTAATGACCTTCGCTGTCCTGGACTCACTTTGTAGACCAGGCTGACCCTGAACTCACAGAAATCCACCTGCCTTTGTCGCCAAATTGTTGGGATTAAAAGTGTGCACCACAGCACCCAGCTTTCTTCATGATCTTCTAACTATTATAGTCTACATTATCAGAGTATGAGAAGACTGAGATCTAACAGACAAGCTGACTTCTAAAGCAAAGATAGCACTACAAACAGAAATGACCTGAATACATTAAGATGCCTCAAACAAACAAGACTTAGTCAGTGGAAGCATAGAGACACTTGGAAGAAAAACTGCACAGACAATGAAAAGATTTCATTTTCTAAGCCCACTGAAAGGCAAAATTGGTTGGGATATAATGTAAGAAGAATGAAGAAATCAACAGTAACCTAGCTTTAATCTATGTTGTGAAATGCCTTGAATGTCAGATGAAAGATTTTGTCTGAGAACTGATAGTGTATACTAGTATGACAAGACTCAGAACTATCTAAATAAGACAAAAAAGCTATGTAAACATGATAAACAGACACTAACATAACTGTGGATCTGGATGGGATATCAAAATAAAAATAGCATCAAAATCAGAACTCAGGTAGCAAACATGAAACCTGCAGAGGAGGCCTTACAAATAAATAAGAACTAAATGATGTGGATATTGCAAGAGGGAGTCCATCCTGATGCATGAGATGTAAAATTCTGAGTTGACAACAATATTAACAAGACAACTAGGTAAAAACTGTGGGAGAGAGTAAAATCTGAGTTTTCTCTTTTGCTAGTTTTACCATATTCAATAAAGTACATTTGGGAAATATGAGCAATAAAAATTATAAAATGATTATTAGTTTTATAATTATTTGTCATCTTGAATAATATCATCTTTATCTTATAGTAGCTTAAAAAACTTAACATAAAAAGATTACTTAAAAATTATAACAAGTATACCAAGTAATTGATTGAGTGAACATATACAAACAAGAACAAGGAGAATAATAAAGGCATGTATCTTTAGAAGATACAGAACACTTGAACTAATTACTATTTTATTGTTTTCATTCTTGCCTACTAGAATTTGTCCTTTGACTAGATATGGTGCAATCTCTCACAGCAGGTATGATTCACTTTGATCTTGACTTTAAGGCAATATTGTCATCACTTCTCAAAAACTCCATTTCATCTCATATTGCTTTTGTATAATGTATCCAAACATCAAAAGTAAGAAAACAGCAATGTACTGAATCACTTAGAATTGTTTTTATTCTATTAAAGTTTTTATATTCTTAATCAAAACTGTTGTTGACCTTTCTCTAAGACTTTTATAAACCTTTCATCTTAAGATAACAAATATATAAATATTTGAGTTTTTTTCTTTTTAAAATGCTTTAATGGATAGAATAATTATACAGTGGTGGGAGTACAGTGTGATATATTGACAGACACACTTGTGTTCTTCACTCCATATTCAGGGTAATTAGCATATCCACTACATCAAACATGTATTGTTGCTTTGTAATGTGAATATTCAAAATCCTCTATACTAAGTATTGTAGTGTATTTTAGTAAATCATTAAATTCAGTCACCCTACTGTGCCATAGAATTCTAGAACTTAATCCTCTTATGTAAATATGAATGTGGTTCCATATCAGCCTCCTTACCCTTCTCAGCCTCTGGTAACCAGGACTGGACTCACTCCATGTACAGAAATTATTCTTTAAGGTCAAATTGAAGAGGATTGGTCTTTAGTTGATTATACACTCAGAAGGACGACTTTATGTCTCATGACATTTCTTCATTTTTTACTGTTTGTCATCTAAAACTGTCTCCTAAGGTCATTGCTCTAAATCAAAAAAACAAGTTTGGAATTTTATAATATTAAAGCTTGACTATTAATGGGGTTTATTATGGTAAACTTAATAATTAAATTTCTTCCACCTTTTTTCCTACTTAGCCTATGTTAGCAGAGACATTACACGCCTTTCCTTAGCTGGGCTCAATTGGGAAAAAAAGTATATAAAAGTGCTAGATGGATGAGCTATTGTTACCTTTATTAGTGGTTATTTATAATTGCTACCCTTTTTAACAGGAGTCCCTTAGCAACAGAATCATGAAGACTACCAATTTCCACTTATAGGGAAATAGATCCATGGATATTAATGTCTCCTCTTGTCACATCATTTTATTTTATCCAGCAAAGTAGAGAGAAAAGCTAAACTAGGCAGAACAAATAGAAATTCTTTGACTTGTATGACAGAAAATTCCCTCAGGTGAAGGTTTTCTCCAGCTATAATAAATCTTGATTTAGAGGAGTATAATATTTCATGAAAGAAGATATTTCATTTCCCTAAACTATTGTAATGTGCAAGCCCATAGGAAAATAAGGAGAAGCAAGAATTTCTTGAAAGGGCTGAGAAAATCAGTGCTGATATTTAGAAGTAAAAAAAAATCTCAACCAATTTGTTAAATTAAGATAATGTCATAAATCGCAGGATGGGATTAATGCACATGTTGGGAGGGGAGGGTGCGTGCCTTTTTTTTTAAGCTGAAGGTAAAGGAGACAATCTATTACAGCCTTGTCCTACCCCTAGTGTTCTATCCACCTGCCCACCATGCTCATTTTCACATTACTAACACAGAGCAAAAAAGCATGAGACGTTACTAGGAGTGTATGTGCTGCATTTACATGCCTTTTATTTTGTTAGAAGTTACTATTCAGTTGGAAATTGTGCAATGTTTCTTCTTCCTCTTTTCATACTTCATGTAATTCAGGACTAAGGGGTTAATTATCTTAATCCTATTGATAACTTTTAACAGGCAAAGTTCAGCTTTAATGTGCCAAGTTCTTCACTGTAAACATTCACATTCATTCATATAAGAAGTCAGTGTTTAGTCTGAAGAAGAGCTATTGAGTTGTTTAATCTAGACGACCTGATATGCTCCAGGCCACCATTAAGTTAGGTCATGATATAAGAGGATTTCAGAAATTCTCATCAAGTAGCCCACAGAGAATGGGATGTATGTCAGCTACAGGATATTACTAGAAATAGTAGGTATAAAAAATGAAATGCAATATGGTCATTAAAAAATATGAAGTAAAATGACAAAAAGTAATATTTACCCCGAGGTAAAAAATATATTTTGGAGCTTTAGACTTGGAAAATGAAGTAGTGACTCTCTTGGGGAAAATGGCTACTGAGTACATGCACCAAAAAGTAGACCTCAAAGTCCATTCTTTTACTTTTTTTGAGAATTTCATATGTGACACTGTATTTGGATCATTTCCATCCTTCCCTCTCTCCCTACTCACATTACTCCCAAGTCCACACACTCCCTCCTAAATGTGTGACCTCTTTCTTATTCTTTAATGATTATGTTTACTTAGATATATGTCCCTGTCACTCTTTATCAAGATATGAGACCTTGAGAAATTTCCCCCACCCACATCAGCATGTCTTTTTTAGATAACTACATTGATTTCATTTCATGGACTCAACTTCAATGTCCAGGGGACACTAAAAACAGCAAATGCCACAGTTCTGTGGCTCTTACAATCTTTCCACCCTCCCCATCTTCAATATTCACTGAGTCATAAGTTTATGTACAGGTTTCATTGTAAATGTATTGACTGGGACTAGGCACCCTTGGCTACTTACTTTCTGTATTTTTATGAGTTATGGAATTGTGTTCTATCTGTTGCAAACAGAATCTTGTTTGATGAGTGGCAAAGAGTTACACTTATCTGTTGACACAACAAAGATAAGTATTTAGAGTGCAGTTAGAAATTATATTGGTTTAGAAAAAGGGCAGTAGTAAGTTCTACTCTCAGGTCTATGACTCTCCAAATGGATATCTGTCTATGTTTATAGTAACAGCCATAAATTACCTATTGTGGTATGGGCCTTTAGTCTAGTTAAACAGTTTTTGGTTAACCCCAGGATAATAGGGGTTAGTAGTGCACAACTGCAGATATCTTATCAGAGCAGTCATTATTGTGGTTCAGAGGTTTTACACCTGAGTAGGACTACTTGTTATGATAATGCTTCAGGTTATGCCACCAAATGTTAAGATATTTTGGCGAGTAAATCACGGCATGCCACACAACAGGTCTGGTATAATGTTTATTAAGGTACAGGGGAAGAGAATGGAGGTAGAGCCTGGAAGCCTGGCAGAAGCTGGAACATAGAGAAACAGGAAGAGAAAGATATGCAGGAACAGAGAGAAGTTAGGGCACAGAGAAACAGGGTTAGAAAGACAGGAAAAGAGCAAAAGAGAGCAAAAGATCAAAAAAGAGACGGGAAAAAATGTGGGTGAGAGCTTTTATACTGCCAAGTGTGGTGCAATATCATCGGCAGTCGATGATATAAGCAATTAAGGACCCTGGGGACCCTCAAGTCAAGCCAATGGAAATGCCTGGAGACTTACATTCTTGTCTTGTTATTTAATTAAAAAAGAAAAATGAGGAACTAGGAAGGTGGTGGGGCAGGAGTGGGGTTGTTGTGTTCTTTTAGGCTACTTCTGGCTGGATTGGAGTGTAGACGTCTTTGGTAACCCTAAAAAGAAAAATTTACGTTCTGGCGAAGTCCTAGTTGTGGTGACTGTATCACTGTTGTCCCAGATCTGTGGTTAGGAAAGCACAGGCCTTGCTGAAACAGTCTGTGTGTTGAGCTGCAGCATTGTGGAAGACTGCTTTGGAGCTGTCCTGGATGCAGGAAATGCCCAGACTTGGCAGGATACTGGGACAGATACATAATGGGTTAAGGAGAAAATATTTCTTAAGTTCATTGTCTTAATAGCTAGGAGAGGGGTCCCAGAACCAGGGAATGAGCCAGTAAGAAGAAATGAGGAGGGATCCCACTCTCTGAAATAGCAATAGGTGGGAGACTTAGACTATTGGTTGGCAGTACTTATCTGGACTTAATTTAAGGTGGATTTGAGTGAACTTCCTAAAGCTTAAAAGAAATATATGAAAGTTTCCAATAGGAGACAAGTTTTAAACATGTTAGCATGACCATTGTTTGTGATCTGTAGAAAAAGATAGTAGACACATGTCTTTCTGTCATAGCAAAGCAGAGGCTTGGGAAATAATCTTGGGTTATCACACCATGAGCAGTCTTTTAAGACAAGCTCGGGGATCCAACATGGTGATGGCCAGCACGGATGTATTTTGATTTAGGAGTCAACAGTCACAAGGCAGCAAGTGTTCCAGGACACTGTACAAAGGGCACGACCCCTTCTAAATCTCACCCAGCTACACAGGGACCACGGAAGATCCCTGGGCAGGACACCCCTTCCAACTCTCAGACACACTAGAAAGCCTCTGGACCCGGGAATCGGGATCACCCATCCCCGAAAAGGAGAGACCCCCGTAAGCTCCAACCTAATACCCAGCCAGCAGATTCAGAAACCACCACGCAGAGATAATCCCCACCCTGCTGGGCACTCCCAGGTCTCACACAGACGATCCAATTATCTAACGAAAGGTTGCGACCCTTGGAAGTGAGCAGAGATCCACTGCAAAATGCCTTCAGACCACAGATCGCAGTCTGTGACATCACTGGCCAGTTTCCAAGCTGCGGGAGCAGCAAGGCTACTGCAGCGGAACTGCAGACTTACCCGCTACAGGAACCAACCCCGGGCAAACTGCGAGATATTTGAAACTGTCATATATCGGACTTATGTACTAGCAAGGGCCCTTCCTGCGGGGAACCAGAGCTTACTTGTACACAGCTCCGCCACCTGAATTAATTAGGTCTCCACCTGGGAGGTGGGACTGAATGACTCACCTTATAGGGGTGGAGTAAGGCAACTCAAATCCTACACCACAGTGCCCCCTTTGGACCCAAGTCAAGAAGTCAGCAAAAAAAATTCCACATGGCCAGAGTCCCCGGACCAAAAACAAAAAAAAAAAAAACAAAAAAAAACAAAAAAAAAACAGAGCTAAATGTCTCCAACAAAAGAAAGCAACGCTATTCCATCAAGCCTGAACCACCTCACCACAACTGAAACACATGAAAACGATGACAATTCTACATTATGGAAAGTGATAAAGTCCCTTCAAGAAGAACTTAAAACTATGAAGGAATTCAAAGAAGCCACAATTTCACAAGTCAAAACAACGAATAACATCATTAAAGAGCTCCAAGCCAAGGTGACCCAGCTTGAACAAGAAAAGGATAAAGCAATGAAAGATCTCCAGACAAAAACAAGCAAACTGGAGAAGGAAATGTATAAAACGAACACTACCATTCAAGACATGAAAATAGAAATGGAAACAATAGAGAAAACACAGTCAGAGTTAAAAGAGGAAATGGATTATCAAGAGAAGAGAACAGGAACTACGGATGCGAGTCTGAAAAATAGAATGCAAGAGATGGAAGACAGAATCTCAGGCATGGAAGATTCGATGGAAGAAATCAGTACAACATCCAAAGAAAATGAGAAAGCTAAAAAATCTCTCACCCACAACATCCAAGAAATCAAGGACTCAATGAAAAGACGGAACCTAAGAATTATAGGCATAGAGGAAAGAGAAGACTTCCGACTCCATAGTCCAGGAAATATCTTCAACAAAATCATAGAGGAAAACTTCCCAAACCTAAAGAAAGAGATGCCAGTAAAAATCCAAGAGGCTTACAGAACATCAAACAGATTAGATCAGAAAAGAAACTCCTCTCGCCACATAATAATAGAAACTCCAAATGTAGAGAACAAAGAAAGGATATTAAAAGCTGTAAGAGAAAAAGGCCAAGTCACATACAATGGCAGACCCATCAGAATCACACTTGACTTCTCCTCAGAAACTTTAAAAGCTAGAAGGGCCTGGAAAGATGTCCTACAAGCCCTGAGAGAATACAGGTGCCCAGCCAGACTACTATACCCAGCACAACTTTCTATCAACATAGAAGGAGAAAACAAGATATTCCATGACAAAATCAAATTTAAACAATATCTCCTCACAAACCCAGCCCTACAGAAGATCCTAGAAGGAAAATTTCAACACAGAGAAGATAACTACACCCAAGAAAACAGAGGAAATAGAAACCTCCACAGCAACTAAACAAAAGAGAAACACAAAACAGCCAGCTATACCAAAATAATGGGAAATAACAACCTCTGGTCACTAATATCCATCAACATCAATGGACTCAACTTTCCAATAAAAAGACACAGACTTACAGATTGGATCCGTAAACAAGACACATCTTTTTGCTGTATACAAGAAACATACCTCACTATTGAAGATAAACACTATCTCAGAGTAAAGGGCTGGGAAAAGGTTTTCCAAGCAAATGGACCCAGGAAACAAGCTGGAGTAGCCACCCTAATATCAAACAAAATAGACTTCCAATTGAAGTTAATAAAAAAAGACAGAGAAGGGTATTACATACTCATTAACGTAAATATCCACCAAGAGGTCATCTCAATATTGAACATCTATGCCCCAAATACAAAGGCACCTACATTTATAAAAGAAACACTTCTTAAACTTAAATCGCACACTGATCCAAACACTTTAATAGTGGGAGACTTCAACACCCCACTCACAACTATGGACAGATCATCAAGACAGAAGCGAAACAGAGAAATAATGAGTCTAACAGAGATCATGAACCAAATGGACCGAACAGATCTCTACAGATCGTTTCACCCAAACACAAAAGAATACACCTTCTTCTCAGCACCTCACGGAACCTTCTCCAAAATCGACCATATAGTTGGACACAAAGATAGCCTCAACACATACAAGAAAATTGAAATAACCCCTTGTATCTTATCAGACCACCATGTAATAAAGCTGGACTTCAATAACAAAGGAATAAACAGAAAGTCTACACTCACATGGAAATTGAACAACTCTTTACTAGAGGACCACTGGGTCAGGGAAGAAATAAAGAAGGAAATCAAAGACTTCTTAAAATCCAACGAAAATGAAGGCACAACATACTCAAAACTATGGGATACAATGAGAGCTGTGCTACGAGGAAAGTTCATAGCACTAAGTGCCTTCAAAAAGAAAATTGTGACAGCTCATATTAGCGAATTAACAGCTAAACTGGGTGAATTGATCATCAAACGTAGGGCTGAAATCAACAACTTAGAAACAAAAAGAACTATACAAAGAATCAATGAAACCAAGAGTTGGTTCTTCAAGAAAATCAACAAAATAGACCCTTAGCCAAATTAACTAAAACTCAGAGGGAGAAAACACAAATCAACAAAATCAGAAATGAAAAGGGAGAAATAAAAACAGACATTGAGGAAATCCAGAGAATATTTGAACCCTACTTTAAAAATCTATACTCCACCAAATTTGAAAACTTAAGTGAAATGGACAATTTTCTTGATAGATTCCACCTACCAAAGCTAAATCAAGATCAGATAAACAGATTAAACAGCCCTATAACCCATAAGGAAATAGAAACAGACATTAAAAATCTCCCAACCAAAAAAAGGCCAAGGCCAGATGGCTTTAGCACCGAATTCTACCGGACCTTCAAAGAGGAGCTAACACCAATACTTTTCAAACTCTTTCACAAAATAGAATCTGAAAGAACATTGCCAAACTCATTCTACAAGGCCACAATCACCCTGATTCCTAAACCACACAAAGACCCAACAAAGAAAGAGAATTTCAGACCAATCTCCCTCATGAACATAGATGCAAAAATATTTAATAAAATACTAGCAAAACGAATTCAAGAACACATCAAAAGTATCATACACCATGATCAAGTAGGCTTCATCCCAGGAATGCAGGGATGGTTCAACATACAAAAGTCTATCAACGTCATACACCGTATAAACAAGACGAAAGAAAAAAACCACATGATAATCTCGCTAGATGCAGAAAAAGCATTTGACAAAATCCAACACCCCTTCATGCTAAAAGTTCTGGAGAGAAAGGGCATACAAGGGCCATACCTAGAAATAATAAAAGTAATATATAGCAGGCCAGTGGCCAACATCAAAATAAATGGAGAGAAACTTGAAGCATGTCCTCTAAACTCAAGGACAAGACAAGGATGTCCACTTTCAACATATCTCTTCAATATAGTACTTGAAGTTCTTGCTAGAGCAATAAGACAACTAAAGGATATCAAGGGGATAAACATCGGAAAAGAAGAAGTCAAATTATCCCTATTTGCAGATGATATGATAGTATACATAAGCGACCCCAAAAATTCCACCAGAGAACTCTAACAGCTGATAAACACCTTCAGCAAAGTGGCTGGATACAAAATTAATTCAAAAAAATCAGAAGCCCTTCTTTATACAACAAACAAATGGGCTGAGAAAGAAATAAGGGAAACAACCCCCTTCACAATAGCCGCAAACAACATAAAATACCTGGGGGTAACTCTAACCAAGCAAGTAAAGGACCTATACAACAAGAACTTCAAGCCCTTGAAGAAAGAAATGGAAGAGGCCTTTAGAAGATGGAAAGATCTTCCATGCTCATGGATAGGTAGGATCAACATAATAAAAATGGACATCCTACCAAAAGCAATATATAGATTCAATGCAATTCCTATCAAAATACCTACACAATTTTTTATAGACTTGGAAAGAGCTAGCCTCAATTTCATATGGAACAACATAAAGCCCAGAATAGCTGAATCAATCCTGTACAATAAAAAAATCTGGAGGTATTACCATCCCAGATTTCAAGCTGTACTACAGAGCAATAGTTGTAAAAACAGCATGGTATTGGTATAGAAACAGACCAGTAGATCAATGGAATCGAATTGAAGATCCCGAAATAGGCCCACACACTTATGGCCACCTAATTTTTGACAAAGAAGCCAAAACGGCACAATGGAAGGACAGCATCTTCAACAAATGGTGCTGGTCCAACTGGATGTCCATTTGTAAAAGAATGAAGTTAGTCCCATACTTATCACCTTGTACAAAACTGAAGTCCAAGTGGATCAAAGACCTTAACATAAGGCCGGTCACACTAAATCTACTAGAAGAAAAAGTGGGAGAAACCCTTGAACTCATTGACACAGGCGACAACTTCCTGAACAGAACACCAACAGCTCAGGACTTGAGATCAACAATCAATAAATTGGACCTCATGAAACTGAAAAGCTTCTGTAAGGCAACGGACACTGTCATTCGAATAAAACGGCAGCCTACAGGCTGGGAGAAAATTTTCACCAACCCCACATCTGACAGAGGGCTAATATCCAAAATCTACAAAGACCTCAAGAAATTAAAAGCCAAGAAACCAAATAATCCAATCAAAAAATGGGGGACAGAGCTAAATAGAGAATTCAAAAAGGAGGAATCCCTAATGGCTGAGAGACACTTGAAGAAATGCTCAACATCCTTAATCATCAGAGAAATGGAACTCAAGATGACTCAGATTCCATCTCACACCTGTCAGAATGGCTAGGATCAAAAACTCAAATGACAGCACATGCTGGCGAGGGTGTGGAGAAAGAGGTATCCTCATCCATTTCTGGTGAGAGTACAGGCTTATGCAACCACTATGGAGGTCAGTATGGCGATATCTTAGAAAACTTGGAATAGCTCTGCCTCAGGACCCAGCCATACCACTTCTGGGTATACACCCAAATCCCTCTTCATGGAATCATAAGGAAGTTTCCTCATCTATGTTTATAGCAGCCTTATTTGTAATAGCTAGAAACTGGAAACAACCCAGATGTCCCTCAACCGAAGAATGGATTAAAAATCTGTGGTACATCTACACAATGGAATATTATTCAGCTATCAGGAACAATGAAATTATGCAATTTGAAGCCAAATGGATGAAACTAGAAAAGCTCATCCTGAGTGAACTAACCCAGACTCAGAAGGACACATATGGCATCTATTCACTTATAGTAGGATTTTAGCTATGTAGTAGAAGGTATCAATACTACGACTAACACACCAAAGGGAACTTGACTTGGACATAGACTTCTTATTTTTAATTTTTATTTTTTATTTATTTTTTATATATTAGTTACATTTTTTCTTTTTTTTTAGTCTTTTTTATCTATTGTATGCTTATTTGTTTGTTTGTTTAGTAGTTCTCTCTCCCAGGCAACGAGACACTTTTCACTGATGGTACTGCTTCGTAGATCCCCAATGAATGAAGAAGCTCTTGGCCCTCATATGACCTCTCACCTGAGATGAGGGACTGTTATATAAGGACACCCCACCGCAGAGAAGTGGGATGGAAGGCTTGGGAGGTAAGGAAAAAAAATGAAATGTAATGTTTCAGCCTTTTACTACTAAATGTCATAAACTGTTTAGGATAATTAAGAAATGCAAACTAATGGTTATGCAAGCCGGTCATTCTGTTAGGTACTATGACAGCCTATTACAGTTATTTTCTATGCTAATCAGAAATAAAGCTGCTAAGAGACAAGCAACATCTGCTTACCCTAATATAAGAGATAGATAGGGCCTCTTCAAAAACCTCAAGAGATCTGCATAATATGGCATTCAAAGATGTTTTCGTAACTTTAGATTTTTTTATATCAAGACATATCAACTCCTGACAGCACCCCCTATTCTCCTCCAAGTAGAAGATGAGCATCGAAGAATCTCCAGTGGGAGATGACTGGGTTAGTCGCAAGCCTATCTCTTGGTTGGAAAAGCCCCTTGCCCCCACTGTAGACAGAATGCTGTCCAAAAAGGACAAAACTTAAGTCTACAGCCTAGCTCTGTCAAGACAGGGTAGGTAAGTCCTTCATAACCCCTGCTCTACAATCAATGTCTGTCAGAGAAACAGGGCCAAATGACTGAAGATCGATGCTGTAATGTATGGAGAGAAAATGGGAACTGTCCAGGCAGCCACTGGTATGTCATTTCTTAGTCTGGGAAGCTGCACACCCTGTACTTCCTATAAAATCAGATATATTTATCCCTCTCAGGTCTGTAAGGTGATTGAAGAACAGATAGCTAGAATCTCATAATTAAATTTTGAGTTGTTTAGGGTTCAAGAGAGTGTTGTAGATCTAAGAAGATATTTTTAAAATTATGAGGCAAGTTAGTATGAATGTTGAGTCAGATATAGAACTTTAAACTCATGGAGATGTTTATATAGTAGAATGTTGAATTCAGGTACCAAATACATATGGACTGGTCATTGGGAATGTACATTAAGCCATATAACCCTCATAACTGTGGCCTAATTACCTCTGTTGTACTGTATTGTATTTATTATTATAAGAGAAAGAGCCATTTGTTGGACTGAAAGGGGAAACTGTAGGGGGAAATAAGTTATACCTTAAACTTAAAAGAAAAAAAAAAGGGAAGAGGATGGGGGGTTGAGGGTGGGAGGGTGGGACTGGAGGGGGAATAGGGAGGGGACTGCGATTGAGATGTAACTTGAAGAAATAAAAAAGAAAAAAAAGAAAAATAACTAAGACAATAAAAAAAAAGACAAGCTCAGAAAAGACAGGAACCTTCAGTGGAGCAGGAGGGGCAAAAGCTCATTAAAACTTGAATTTTAGAATGACTACACATACATCATGAAAGAGGCATTTCCTCTATCCAGAAGACTGGATGTATATAAATTTAGTACAATGAGAAACATTTTGAAGTCTATATTTAAAAGACAAACCAAAGGAAATTCAAAATCTTGAACTTGTGACTTAATAGTGGATCATATAGGGACTGTTTTATTATAGTTAGACTACTAACTTATTGGAATTTTAACAGTAGCATAGCACAGGGAAGAAATATGAAGCATTCTGTTTGTATCTGCCAACATTAAGACACTTTCTTAGACCCTAAAATACTTTTTTCTATATCCTCACAACTTCAGCTTTTGCATCCTCAGGACTTACATAAACTTTATATCGTTTTCTAATTATTTACCATGAGACACAGATGAGATTACTGGCTACATTGCTACAGTGAAAAGTTACATTCTCTTTTAACATGAAGCCTATAAGCAAGGCAAATCTGTTTGCCCTTTTTAATAAGAGATCTAGTACCTAGTAGTTAATGAATTGACTAATGAACTAACCTTGTCTGTTTTCGGAGTCTGGTAACAAGATAGCCTGAGTCTGGGCCTAGCAGTAGCAGCTCTAGGATGAACCTTGAGGCCTGATTTTTACCCATCGAGATGACTGAGAAGACATCTGAACCCTTGGTTTCTACTGTTAAACTGATAAATCTTTCACTAGCATTGTCTTCAAACTCATCAGGGATCTGAGAACAATAAATATTACCTGAGTAAACAAGAAACCCAGATCAAGTAGCTTCCGAGTATAAAAAAGTGACAGTTTTACCGCTACCTGAACGGCTATCCCTATTGTTCCCGTGTCGGTGGGGCATCCATCTTTGGCCACCAGTACCAAGACATGACAGACTTTTTGTGGGATAGGAATTATGAAGGACTGCTTACCTTGTCTTTGCAAAGCTTGGCAGTCAACTTCTCCATGTCCATCCTGTCCAGCATGCTGTCTGCTGTTGAGGCAAAGGGCAGTATAGCCCAGTGGCTACCTTTGCCACACTTAGATTCTTTTGTGCCCATTATCTTCTTTGGAGGAGACTAGAAATGCTGTTGGAAGCTGGCATGTCTATCACAAAAAGCTTTTTGTATTAAATATTTAAATGTCATGTTCTGCAGATCTCTGAGATGCCTGAGGACCAGCATATCTACCTAAGACGGATCTTATTTGTAGTTACTTGTTTCTAGTTACTTTCTGCTTTGCTGTGCAAGCCTGTATAGGAGGCTAGATAAAGCTTTATCTCATAACTAACTGCATAACTTCTTGCCATAACTACAAATAAGGTAACCATTAGCTTGCATTTCTTAATTACCATTAAAGACTAAGATATAAGATTGTATCCTTGTTAGGTTTAGAATATCAACAATCACAATTCTAGATTGAAGCTCTTCTAGTATCAAAATAAAACTTTCTAATCTATAAACATAAAAGAGACTGGGAAATTTCTGATGTTTCTGTGGCATTATCACCATACAGCATAGCAGTTTCCTGTATGATTTAGTTTATAAAATGTCCATAGCTTATTAAAGTCTATATTAGGTCTTAAGAACATTAGCAAAAACAAGGCTAAGTATATGTTAAGGCAGTGATTTTTAACCTTTTCGAGAGGGAAGACATAGAATAGCCATAAATTTAAAAGACATAGACCATAATCATAATTTTTAAAAAGTAAAACCAGGTTCTATCAAGAGTGAAAACAATTTAATTGAATGTCTCTAGAATATATGCCAATGTCCCAACTTAAAAATATCTTTGGAATTATGTCCTATGGCTTAAGATTATATAAGCACATACTTTCAATTAATAACCTTGAGTCATGAGTTTTAACCATATCCCATAACTTGCAAAGACATAAGTAGTTAGACATAAACCAGGGTTGAATCATCATACAGTATGTTGTAAGGATACCTTTGAATCTATCATCATGTGTGAATGTTATACTTTACAATTTTAATAATTGTGGCTGAATTATTCAAAAAATTATGAGTTCTGAGAGAAGGGGGAAAAGGTGAGAGAAGGGGGAGGGGGTGGATGGGCAGGTCCGGGAGGGGTGGAGGGAGGGGACTGTGATGGAGATGTAACTTGAAATGATAAATAAGCATTTAAAAAATCCATTAATAATCTAACATATGAGATTTGTTGGTTTCTTAGTCTAAAAGGAGGTAACAATAATAAATAGAGTTCATTAGGACTAAGAAGTTTCATAATTTTTGCTTATATCACACAGCCATTTAGGATGGTGAAGTCACATGGCCAGTGGTGAGCCATGTGGTTGACATACTTGCTATTTAAGGATGGGGGGGTTGAGGGGAAAGAGGGTAGAAGGGTGGGACGGGGGGAGGGAGTAGGGAGGGTATTGTGATTGAGATGTAACTTGAAGAAATAAAAAATAAATTATAAAAAATAAAAATAAATTAAAAAAATAAAAACCCTTTTGTTTCTATAGATATATACCCTTAAATGAGAGTTGCAACCACATTACATGCACATATACACAGAGTTAAATCCAAATTACATATAGACACATGTATATATACATATGTCCTAAAAAGAGTTGAATTACATATTTGTATATATAAATTCCAAACTATATCCAATAAGCACATTATAAATCCTTAAATAAGGGTCCACAGTATAATCTTAAGATATATATTTTTATTTTGAGAGCAGAGTATGAAGAAATCAGAGATAAAATATTTTTAAGAGTAGTGTAAGGGGAGTTAAATTAATATAAATTAGATTTAGTGAATGTCTAGTGGCTTCTGATACAGTCTCTTAATATGGGGCATGAAGATCAACTTGGCTATGGGCAATTGGTGTAGCAGCATATAGACTAAAAATAAGGTTTGTGTACTGGCATTGTTTTCAGCTGTTAATAGCCTTACAAAAAGTGGGCAGAGTCCAGATTAGGTTGAAGCCAGGTGAAACAAGAAGAGACCTTATTTAAGGACGAAGTGGGTGGAACCCGAGAGTTCCCACACTACAGATGACAAGATGAGAGGTAGTTTGTATCATCTGATGGAGAAAATAGTGTTGGACTGAAAAGCTGATCTCAAACAGAGCTGAAAAATTATGACTAGCTGAGGCAGAAAGAAGCTGTGAGCAAAGAAGGTCTCAGCAAAGCAGCAAAAGGCCAAGGACTAAACCCTGTGTCACAGCTTTTGACTAGAAGGGTTCAACCTGTTCAAACAGTGACCTGAATGGAATTGTAGACCTACCTCTGAGATATTCCTGAAAAAAGACTGTTGACTAAGTGCCTCAAAGGATCTACTCCTGAGGTGTTCCTGACAACTGAGGACCTGCCCCAGAGACTGTATCCTTCTAAAAGGTTAGGATTAGTCCTCAAATATAATTATTAAAAGGTTTAGTTGTTAGATAACAGGGGGTATAGTCATCCTTAGGGCTAGTAGTTAGGTAATGATTTATATGTTCTAAGTCCATATAGTTATTAATAAATACATATTGGATAATTAAAAGATTAATCTTCAGAGTAGGGAAGTAGAGACATTTTCAGAGTGTAGAACAAAGCAAAACAAGTTCACATTTTAGGGGTATTTGGGAATCACCTGACTGTGGAAATGAGAAATGTAAATCAGGTGTACCAATTTGAGTCCATGAAGTGAAAGAGGGAACACACTCCTCCTGAAGTAAGGCTGCAAGAGGGGGGGGGGGGGGGGGGGGGGTTGAGCAGGTCCATGTGGCTGGGCCTAGAGTCATAGCCGTGTGGAGGAATCAGACTCTAAGTAGAATTTGGAATCAAATTCACAGACAAAAGATCCACACATACCTCAGAAAGTGATCTAATCAGCTGCTTGGTTAAGAGCAACCAGTCAGCTGCTTGCAGTGTCTCCTCCTGCCAACCAGCTATGATGGTTACAGGTTGCATGGTGCAAACAAGATTTAGGCAGTATAGGGAAATGGACCAGAGATAAAGAAGCAGGACTTAAAAGTGACAAAAAAAAAAAAAAAAAAGGAGTGGAGAGGAAAATCCCTCAAGTTTCCTCTGGTTGCTTGGGCAGAATAAATTTGATAAATTTGGAAGCTAGACACAGTTCCCATGGGGTAAGGTGAAAGTCCAAACAATTAAACTGAGGCGTCCCAAAAAAAGCGAAGGCAGGACTCTTGGTGCAGACTTTCCTAATCGGATCATGAGTAGATCAGGCAGGGACCAAGGCAAAATGCCTGAGCAGACATGGCCAAGGCCTAAGGTCGAGAAGCCACAGAGGCGAGAAAAAGTCAGTATGAGCTTTCTAACCAGGTTGTCACAAAGTTAAACCGATACCAGGGCAAATGCCCAAATATGAGAAAAATGACCATGCTGGTAGGGGGTAAAGGGACCATGGAACTCACCAATCTGCCGGTGGTGGATGCAGAAGCCCAGCGATCAGAGAATCAAGGAAGCGTGAAGGAAACTGTTGTGGGCAGGTGATTTAAATGAAGCCGGTGGAAGAGGGTCCTGCATGGTTTAAAGTACGGCACAGTAGAGACTGTCTGGGTCACGGCACCAATGTTAAGATATTTCATTGGGTAAATCACGCCATGCCACCCAACAGGTGTGGTATAAGTTTATTAAAGTACAGGAGAAAGGAACAGAGGCAGAGCCGTGGGAGAAGCTGGAACATAGAGAAAGAGAAAGAAATGGGGGACAGAGAGAAGTTGGAGCACACAGAGAGAAACAAGGAGAGAGAGAAAAAGTTTGGCAAGGGAGCATTCATCCCCACCAGGTGTGTTGCAGCTGTCAGGAGGTAATGATGTAAGCATTTAAGGTCCCTGAAGGATTCCTGAAGTCAGGCCAGTGGAAATGCCGGCAGATTTACAATATTGACCTTCCTCTCCCTTAGCAGATTAATTAACGCCCAATACTATGAGAGCTAATCCTCAGAGGAAGACATTCCAGGTCAGTTCCATCTCAATCCTAAATCCTGTGTTCAAAATGTATGGTGTTTTCACCAATAGAATCTGACCATCCAGCTTTGGAACTCATCCAAGGGGAAAGGTGTTGTATTGTTTGGAGTGTCTCTTAGACTTCCCTGACCAACAAGTCAAAGGAAGTTGCCCATACCTGGCATTGGGAGTTTTGTTAGATATTATTTGACTCGGGGGGCGGCATTATAATCTCATGTGGCATTACTCAGTTTAAAACTATATAGATATGTGTGTATACACACACACACACGTTATATGATTATTAATTACTTTTCCATTGCTGTGGTAAAACACATGACCAGGAAAATGTATAGAAGGATGGTTTTATTTGGGGCTTATGGTTCCAGAGGGTAGAGTCCCTGATGGTGAAGTGGGGGCAGCTGAAGCTGGGAGCTAAGGCTCACATTTCAAACTACAAACAGGGAGCGAAAATTGTGAACTGGGAATGCTATGAGATTTTTAAGTCTGAAAGTTCACCAGTGACATATTTCCTCAAACAAAGCAATAGTTCCTAAGACTGCAAAAAAAAAAAAAAAATGCCATCATTGTCTAGGGACCAAACATTCAAACATTCAATTGCCTGAGACTGTAGGTGACATTCAAACCATCACCCTCCCCCCTCTCTCTCTTGCTGTCTCACACACACATAGAGAAAGCATATATATGTATAAATGGTGAGGATATATACATACCTGTGCATATTTTAAGTAAGTTTATAGAATAATATTTTCCTTATGACTTTTTTGGATATGCTTGGCATCATCCATCCCCCTTTTTTCCCTTCCCTCTGTATTACCCTCCTTTCTCTCCACCCAGCTTGAGATGCCCCCATCTGTTTCTTTCGTTGCCTCCTTCATAGTACCTATGTCCTGCACTCCACTTTGTAGAGCTCCTTCTCACCTCCTCTATCCATAGTCCCTTTCTGCTTTCCTAGCTACTTGCCATGATGAATAAGAAGACAAATAAGCAAAGCAAATAGCAAAAAACTAGAAAAGGAGGAAAACTATCATCAGAGCAAGTTGGACACCTCTGTTGTGGGGAAATACCTTAAGGATGTCTCCAGGGAATGGATCTAGCACCATCACGAAGATAATTTGGCTATTTCCAGCTCAAGTGGAACAAAGTGGGTGTTTTCCCTGATATCCTGAACAGTAGGGTGACATGGATGTGAAAAAAAAATAGTGCTGATTCCCAAAAAAGCAGGCAGATGGGGTAGAGAGAGCTGTTCACTTCAGGACTGCCAGCAGCAGGGAAGACAGAATCAGAAATGTAGCCTTGAGACGTGGCAGATAAGGAACCAGAATCCCTTTAATCTAAGTTAATTCCACAGAGCACAATATCAACATAATAATAATAGCTACTCATTAGGTTATTATACACATGAGATGATGTGCCTAGAGTTGAATTAGTTACTGATTACTGCACAATGTTATCCCTAAAACTTATGGTTAAAACCAACTGTCATCTCATAGTGACTAAATTGTCCAGTAACTCAAAGGACCAGGCTTACTTAAGGCATAGATTCCAGAAGGCAGGGATCATTGAAGGCCATCTTAGCTGTTATTAAGTAGAAATTGGCCTATCGAAATGCCCCACCCAGTAAGAGTTGAGGATGTTGTACTCCTGTAAGAATTGAGGATGTTCTACTCCTGTCATTTTCATCATCTGAAAAATGAACTATTTATTGTTCTTTGACACACGAGTTCCTTGACACATTCCTACAGCACCCAAGTTCCAAACATTATTCTAAAAAATAAATAAGATATCACTTCTCAGCCTTTTATTAAGACCATGTGATGAATAAATAAAACAAGGTATACCCAAGTATGGCATTCAATTCACCAAATATTAATTCAATAATTTATATCTCAGCATATATTATCAGAAAGTCCCTGTATATGTGGGGGTGGAGGCAAATGGTGATGGGAAAGTATGAGAAATGGCTAGGTATCAAGAGGGGTTGCAAAAGCATCCCATGCACACCTTCAAATTTGAATTCTTCCACTGTACAACTGAGAACCAATCAGTTAAGTAATCATCTCCCATCTCAGCTTTCAGGTACATGGAAAGGTGATGTAAGGAAAATAAAAACAAAACAAAACTCACTACCAGAACAAACTGGTAGAATGATTACATAAGGATGGTTTTTAAAGTCAAATCTGTTTTCCTTCAAGTCATATGAGTATCAGCTTCAGAAAAAAAAAGCAAAGAAAAATTAGAAAACTTTGATTGCATAACAAACAAAAACTACCCTTCTTAATTTTTGGCAAAACAATTATAAAGAGGTAAAAAAAATCAACTGTGCTATGAATACGAATCATCTCAGAGAAGAATAGATACTGCAGCCACTCTAAAATGGACAAACTCAAAGTCCATGGTAGTGTAAATGTCTCTTCATCCCCAATCCTCCTACTAGCATTATGTCCTAAGACAGCTGCTAGTTTAAAGACGCAATTAATTATAAGTGATGAGGTGACAGATGCTCTGTCCCTGGTCTCCAACTGGAAGAGTCTCTGAATTCTGGGCACCAGGCTGGTGTCCTCCCAAGATGTCCTCACTGCCCAGGCTGCAAGTTTCTTGGGGGGTGGCTTGCCTGCAACCTGTTTTGGAACACCACTGTGAGTCAACCTAGTTTCCAACTTCCCCAGCTTACTTTTCTCTTGCTGCTCCTCTCCTTCTCTACCTGGAGCTAAGGCTCTGTCTTCTTTGTCATCACCATCAAGTCGGAGAAAAAAAAAAAGAATTCTTCCTACATCCACTTTATTTCTTTTAATCCATACTGAATTCTGCAAAGAAAGCAAAGATAGAATGATACACTTGTTTTGGAGCAGTGACTGCCTTAGAGTTAGTCATGTCAAAAATACTCCTACCTCCATAAAAACCTTCCTCAAGTGAAAGAAGAGGTCATATCTCAGAGCTCAAGGTCAGCCTGATACAAAACAAGCTCTAAACAGAGAAAAACTTTGATCCAGGGGTGGAGGAGCACATCTTTAATCCCATCAGTTGGGAACCACATGTCTTTGATCCCAAAACTTAGAATGCAGAGACAGGCACATAGGATTTGGAAGGATTTAAGTTTAAAAGCTACTTACAAAAGGCAGGCTGCAATTCAAACAAATTGTCCTTTGAGATCTCAAAATATATACACTAAAGGTTTGTTTAGCTCCAAATTATCAAAATAATTTCTTCTTTAATCTGGATTGAAAGGTAATACTTTATATATTGTCAAAAAAACAAATTTGCTCCAGGAAAAATATTACCTGAACCCCCCCCTCCAAAAAAAAAGGTAATTGTCCCAGAGTTAGGATTAGGGCAGGGCTCTGTTCTTATCTTTCCAGGAGATTTAAAGCATCCATTCAAGGAATCCAGGGACAACTGGACAACGGAAAACTCAGCAGAAAACAGATCAGACACCAAAGAAGACAAGTGGCCCAGATAATCCAGCCTTGCAGACTTCCTCAATAGCAGTTTCCTCAAAAATCTACAACCACAACAACTCAAAATCACTAAGATCATTCAGCTCCACAGACTACTCCAGCCAGATCTTCAGTAAAGCTCTGAAGATCAGCTTCTGTCTATGAACTTCTTAGGACATCTAAATAGCTGAGCACAAAAGGACTGAACATCAAATGATTCGATTAACATTTTAAACCATTTTTCCATTCTTATTTGGGCGCGAAACAGGTTTACTACGTTCCAAATCAGCAGGAAGTCATTTTAAGAGAACAATGTCCCATCCCCAGAAGGTGGGGAGGGTGTTCCCCCAACTTTGGTTATTTGATAGATAATAGAAAATTTTGTTATTTAGGGGAAAAGATTACAAGCTGTTAAATGGTCTTGTTAAATGGGTTTTGGAAGTTAGACCCAGGGACTTCTCTCTTTTTCTTTTCTGTATCCTTCTTTCTCTCCTATATAGGAGTGAACAGACTTGAGAAAAATGGGACATAGACATAGTATAGGAAAGATCAAGAAAAAAGGACAGATTATTGAATATGGCCTTATACCTTTGTATACTGATACAAAATTAATATTATATTTGGCTAAATTGGTATTGATCATTGTATATTAATGCAAAATTAAGATTGTATAGGGCTACATCAGTATTGATCTTTGTATATTGATACAAAATTAAGATTATATTTGGACACAATGGTATTGACCCTTGTATATTGATGTAAAATTAAGATTGTATTGGGCTACATCAGTATTGATCTTTGTATATTGATACAAAATTAAGATTATATTTGGCCACATTGGTATTGATCTTTGTATATTGATACAAAATTAAGGATAACATTTCTTAAAGGTATTGTTCATAGTAATACTTAAAAATGAAATGTCAAGTTTTGACCTCTTGCTACCAACCAACATAAACTGTTTAGGATAATTAAGAAACGGAAACTAATAGTCATGAAAATGTGTCATTTTGTTAGTTACTATGACAGTCTATCACAGTTATTTTCTAAGCTACTCAGAAATCAAGTTGCTAAGAGACAAGCTATATTTGCTTATCTAATATAAGAGATAGATAGGGCATCTTCAAAAACCTCAAGAGATCTGCAGAATACGGCATTCAAAGATGTTTTCTTAACTTAAAATTTTTTTGATATCGAGACATGTCAGCTCCTGACAGCACCCCTATTCTACTCCAAGTAGAAGGTGAGCATCGAAGAATCTCCAGTGGGAGATGATTGAATTGGTGGTAAGTCTTTCTCTTGGCAAGAAAAACCCCTTGCTTCAACTGTAGACAGACTTCTGTCCAAAGGGACAAAACTTGGAAGCAGATAAGTAGACAGCCTAGCTCTGCCAAGACAGGGTAGGTAAGTCCTTCATAATTCCTGCTCTACAATCAATGTCTGTCAGAGAAATGGGGCCAAACGGCTGAAGATTGATGCTGCAATGTATGGAGAGAAAATGGGAACTGTCCAGGCCGCCACTGGTATGTCATTTCTTAGTTTTGGAAGCTGCAGGCCCTGCACTTCCTATATAATCAGATATATTTATCTCTCTCAGGTCTCTGGGGTGGTTGAAGAATAGATAGATAGAGTCTCATAGTTAAATTTTGAGTTGTTTAGGAATCAAGAGGGTGTTCTGGATCTAAGAAGATATTTTTAAAATTATGAGGCAAGTTAGTATGAAAGCTGAGTTAGATATAGAACTTTAAACTCATGGAGATGGTTAGATAGTAGAATGTTAAAGTCAGGTGCCAAATACAAGTGGACTGGACATTGGGAATGTATGCTAAGCCATATAACTCTTATAATTGTGGCCTATTTATTTCTGTTGTTTTGTATTGTATTTATAGTTATAAGAAAAATAACCATTTTTTGGACTGAAAGGGAGAGCTGTTGGGGCGAAAAAAGAAGTACCTTAAACTAAAAAAAAAAAAAAGAAGAAGAAGAAGGGAAGAGGATGGGGGGTTGAGGGGGAGGAGGGTGGAAGGGTGGGACTGGAGGGAGGGGATTGTGATTGAGATGTAACTTGAAGGAATAAAAAATAAATTATTAAAAAAAAGAAAGACGAAGTCTACAATTTTTTTTGTTTGTATGTTTTTGAGACAGGGTTCTTCTGTGTATTCTGTGGATGTGTCTTGTTTACCAGGCTTACCTTGAACTCATGGAGATGCACCTGCTTCTGCCTCCCGAGTGCTGGGATTAAAGGCATGTGACACCTAGCCTGTTTACAATTCATAAATACTTATTTACAGTGCAATACACTTGTGTTGCACTTTACTTTTAAATAACATTTTAAGAGGAAAATATATAATCAGAATATATTTCCAAGTTTGCTCAGTGAGCTATTTTAAGAAATTCTCTATACCCAACATTTATTTAAAGTCCTCACTATCTATCAAACATAGAAGGGGAAATGCCTTAATTGTGTAACTAATGTGCCTGAACTATATGTCAACCAATAGTACTTTTTGTGTTTATTAAATACATATAAGTTTATGAATACATAAACACACACAGCATTCATTTTTATTGACACATTTTACTGAGCTCAAACCAGCATATTTTGAACTATGAAATCCAATAAGTCATAAAAAGTAACATTTTTACCCGTTGGTGGCTTGTCTTATCTTACCCAGTTTGGCTTACACAAGGAGATATAGACCACGTGGATACTAAACAAAAGAAGGTTATTTCTTTTAGTTCCCAGAGCTAGGGTGAGGTTAGGAGCTAGCCCTGCTGAGTGTCCTTTGCAAAGTGAAGGCTGGCACCTTCTCCTTTGTGTCTTCATGGCATAGGGAGGATGAGGGAGCTCCCTGGGTCTCTTGTATAAGGGTACAAATTCTCCTTTAAACTCCTATGTTGTTTTGTGACCCAATACCTCCCAAAGCATCCACCTCATGTTATCATGTTATTGGGAAGCAGGATTTCAACTTAAGAATTTAGAGCACTACAATCAGTCCCTTGCAGACAGCTCTAGAGCCTTCAGGATTCCGCACTGCCAATTTTGCCCATTTAAATCTTACTTTAAAATAATCTCGACTGAGTGTCATATGCTTTGTCCACTAAACTACTGGGGCACTTCCGACTCTCCTACAGATCACACTTTTCAGTCTGCCACACTAACAATTTTTCATCACTTCACTGAACAATGGCAGAAAACACACTCAAAGAAAATGTATCTCTGTCTCTTTTTGCCTTTTAAAAGTCTACTGGATAGAAAAGATGTTTCTAGGTACCTGGACAAAAACTAAGGTGGCCCTTGATATTTCCTTAATTCTAAAGATTAATGCAAGTCTTACAACAGGCCTCAGCAAAGTAATTAGGTAATTTCGGCCTGGGTGATATTGAGATTCAATCTTGCTTTAAAATTGGAATTTAAGGTCCTTTGGAAATTTTGTTTTATGACTTTATGGCTCACTTGGAAATATACTGTCAATTTTCCACCATTTTGTTTCAACAGAAACTTATGGGACAATGTGCCTTGCATTTGCCTCCTTTTCTCTTTTCATGTTTCTAACCTTTAGGAGTTATGCTAGAATCCTCCACCCATCAGTGTTCTTTATGCCAAGTACAGAGCAAGCCAGATTGAACATATCAACAGATTTATACTCCATTCCTATAAAAACAAAATTGACTTGTTTTATTTTCTATTTACCATCATGGATCATATACTTTCTCCAAATGGTGACAATAAAAAGCCTAAATTCTATCTACAGGGACTTCACTGGGCTCAGGGAAGACAACTATTAATCAGTAAAGCTCCACAGACTGTCTTTTGAAAATATTAAGCTATGCCTTCTAAGTTGCTGTTTTGTGACTCATCCCCCCAGTATCCCTCACATATTGTTTTGTGAATTACTCCCACCAGGTTAGACATCCTGGTTTCTCCTCTCTCCTATATCCTGCTGTTAATGCAACTTCACTGCACAATTTCCAGCCCACTGCTTTATTTATCCCAGCTGTCCTCATCAATTCCACTCCACCAAAACGCACTACCCTGTGTAAACGAAGCTCATCCAAATCTGCTTGTTATTGTGTGAAAACTCTCTAGCTCAGTTCCTTGCTCACATTCCAATATAAATTAAATGAAGGATGAATGTCATATATTCTTTACTGGCCTCTCTACTAAAAGTTTCCCATTCTCCTGTTCTTCACACTTGGAGTGATAAAGAGCCAGCTGTCTGTCCCCTTATCCACCATTCATTTGGGTCTGTGGTGTACTCAATCCACACTGGCCATGCAGGACAAGTAAAAGTCTTTCATGCTATTGTCATACCATAGTCACTGCTCCACCATATGTTAGTTATGCCACACATATAAAATCTATTCTTTGCTTTCTTGAAACTCGGTCTTAAATTACATGTCTCTGAAATGCATGAAATGCAGTTTTTCTTTGCTACAAGCCAGAGGTAGAGGAATGATCTAGGCAGCCAGGAACATCTGACTCAACATCCATTCCAGCATATTATCATCATTTTTTATACCTTAAACAATTCTATCGATGTGACTTTTTAGTCAACTATCTTTCAGTAATCATCCCTTACCCACAAAAACTTTACATTTGGAATCCTTGATTGTAGAAACGAATCTTCCTATATTGAAGGCTATATTGCTGAGTTTAGCAAATAAGTATGGAAGACTAACTGATAACCCTATGGTTATCAGTGAAACTGTTGCTCCCACATTATACAAGTAGCATGATTACTACCATACAAAATAATAAACAGTCAACACTACATGGACAATGACCAATAACATGGTGCAGGTGCTGAGCAAGTGATAAGGTGAAACCAGACTTCTTCATATTGTTGCAGCCTTGACTACATTAAGTTCACAGTAATGGTTGTGACCTTCTTTACCCCTCCAAGTATTCTTCTTTCAAAGATGCCTTAAATGTTAACTTACTGTGTAAAAGCTTTCTACACTAAACTGGTGTTGGCTGAATTTTGGAAATCAAATTCATCGTCCCTAATAGGTTTCCTTGTTAAGAATACATGGCAAATAAGACATCAGACCTTACATAGTTCTTGATACTGTCATGCCATTTAAATGTGCTACACATGTGAATCTAATGTCTCCTAACTATATTTCTTAACTGATTCTGACTTTCAGTCATTGATTAGCTCTATAGGTTTTGAAAGAAGGACAAAAGCCTCATTGAATGATATTTTAACAAATGTTTCAAAGCATACCTAAATACAAAAGAGAATGGAATAAGGTTATGGAAAATGCTAAGAAAGTCTAATAATATGGATAGTCTTAAGAAATTAATATTGGTCTAATATTAAAAAGGCTAAATTCCAAGAACGAGAAAAACATGTAAAACAGAAGAATCCATAATAAATAATTTCAAAATCTAATATCTGAATTGGATGCACATCAACACAGCTTGATTTTCAGATAGGCTACATTATTATCAACCTTACCACCTCCAACTAATTCTTAAGTGTTTTTTTATCCCTAATTCATGGCCTTAGGAAGGACGTCAGTGACACAATGACATGTAGACTGTGGCATCTAGAAAGGCAGCAACATGAGACTCCCTGAACCCTGAGCTGAGGTGGAGTGGGCCACAGTCATTGGGCCACCGACTTCCTCACATCTACATACCACCTGGGCACAAGCAAGAAGTCCTTGAAATGACCTGGACAAGAGCCACAGTGAAATGTCACTGTCACATCAAAGGCCATTCATCAGAGCACGGTGCTGCATGAAATGATCAAAACACATTTGAGAAATTTGTTCTAAGATTCCCACATTAAGGTCACCTCTAGCTGCCTGCACATAATCAGAAAGCAGCATTTATAGTGAAGGTAACCCAGAATCTCCAAAATATATGTGGGATTACAGAACTGACCTAACATTCTACAAGAAATCTGTGATAAAAGACACAATCTCTGCAATTTTCTTTAATGTCAATCAAAAGATGCTTGATCTTTAAGTGGTAAAAATCCAAATTAGAAAAATCAAAACCCTTCTTGACCAGAAACTTTAAATTCTGAATAGGCACATGATTATGAACTGAATGTCATTTTTTCACCTCCTCCTCTGACTTTAAATTTCACAAGACAATTTTGTACGCCCTCACACTGAGTCTCATCACCCATCAGGATGTTTGAATTAAAAACATCTGACAGAGAGACTTGGATTATTAATTCATTTTCATAATATTCAAATATCCACATCAAGGTTGACAAGTGGTCTTTTTTTTAAATAAGCATATTATAAGCCAGCAGGAGTCATCTTCCTAGTTACATTTTCATGCAAGAATTAGAGATGACGAGATTCCTAGGTCAGTGTAATCAGCTGCAATTTAAACTTATTTTTCAGGACTTATCAGCTTTCAAAAATGGATTTTTCATGACTTCCAAATAGAACCAAAAGTGGCAGAAGATTAAAGGATGGCATTATGATGTCAGCCTGATATCACTCAACCTCTTATCACAAAGCCTACGGCTGAAGTATGACATGGTTAAATAACAGGTTTATAAAACAGATTTTACAAATTTTCTCTGTCCCTCACCCAGCCTGAACTTGGGAGTCATGAAGATTTATTCTGTTTACTTTTCAAGCCTGAGTTAGGCTCCCCATACCAAGCTTCCTCTTTTAACTCCTCCCCTTTTATCACGCCCAGTTCATCCATGTGCCATTATTGAGATTCTTCTGTTCTTGGTAGCCTACATTCTACTTTCAGGGTATAGCTACATCCATAGATATGACATGAAAAAGCACTCTGCATGCATCTTTTCTGAATCTAATCGTCCCTGCAAACAGGTTTCATATAAATCACTTCTTTGGCATCAGTAGGTCACACCAACCCTTGCCTAACACAGTTCCTACCACACACATATACCCAGTCTGTGGCTTTAAAGTGAACTTAGCTAATCATGACAATTTGGGACAGATTGTCAAAGAAGATATTCCTGTTCACACATTTTACCTAATTCAGATACAGCTTGGCAAGACAATGGTTGATCATTTTTTCAATGATGAAAGGAGAACACACATGGCTGAATAGTTACTTTCCTGATTTTTTAATAAAACGCTATTACCAAAGCACTTATAAAAGAGTTTATTTAGACTTAAAATTTTAGAAGGTCAGACTCCATAATGGTGGTGAAAGCATGGCATTAAATGTCAAGCATGTAATCGAGAGCAGAAAGTCGAAAGCTCATATCTTGAACTTCATGCATGAAGCAAAGAGAAAAAGACTTGATAGGACAGGAAACATTAAACCTCAAAGTCCACCTCCAGTGACATACTTTGTAGCATGAAATATTAATGTTTACAATTGATACATATTATTACTAGGATGGTAGCATTGTTTCTCAACCTGCTACTTATAAAATAAACACACATTTTAATATATCCTTAAGCACTGGGCCTGGGCAGATCTTAACCCTCTAAGCCAGCTTTCTACCTTCCAGCCAAAACCCCCATAAATATTTGCACATTTTCCAGTTGGGATGTGTTGGAGGAAGATCTAATACATTGCTTCTGATATGCTGATTTCAAGACTGAGATATGGTTACTGACTTTTCTGAGACACTCTCTTGATTGGTTAATAAAAGTTGTTGATGGCCAATTAGCTGAGAAGAAAGAGTATAGGAAGGTGGGACTTCCTGAGATGGAATCAGGAACCCTACGTTTTACACAGAGAAATGGAAGCAGACAGAAGTGTTGAGAGCTCTGGAAGGTAACAAAAAGCCACATGGCTCATTGGGATTAAATGGTCCAAGTTAACTTAAATTATCTAGTTGAGAGTCTGCCCAGCTAAGAGCTAAGCATTGAAACATTAAAAGGTCTTGGTGTATTTAATTATTGGAGAAAGGACTGTGGTGGCTTATAGGTCACCAGTCCAAGCAATCTAGGGCCATCTGCTTCCTGCCAAACCCCAGCAACTATTCCTCCAGGCTTCCAGCAATTCTGCTGGTCTAATATAATAGTATATAGTTATTGATAAGTATCTGGCAGCTACCCTGCCAGCTTCACCACCAGACCACACCAGAAGGTCATCCCTTCAGGCATACAGACTTTTAAGGCAAGTCAAGCCTGCCAGTATCCCACCAAGCCACTGGCTGTTTCACCATTCTAATATAACAACTTATAGTTATTAAGATATTAGTTAACAAAGTTTAGGTTGCAGGTGGTGAAGGCCACCTTTGGTTCAGCACCTTTTCCCAGGACAGGTCAGTCCACCAGTTAAGGTGGGTCAGGCCTGTCGGCCTCCTGCCAGCCCACTAACTGTTCTGCTTGCCTAATCTTACAGTTTATACTTATTAACAAATACAACTGATAATTAAATTGCAGTTTCAGGGATGTTTCTCTCCACATTATGCCAATCCTCTGAACAACCTCTTCCTGGCCATATGTGTTTCTCAACCTCCATATTAACCCATGGCATCTCATCCTTCTCTCTCTCACACTCTCTCCTTCTCTGACCCACAAGCCTGCACAACTTTTCCTTGCCTACCTCTCTTCTCCTATACCAGGCTGTAGGCCACTTTATTCAACCAATCAGGGCTAGATTATTAGGCAAGGTTACAAATATCATTTTGGGTATGTGAATGTCTGTTCATAAAGGACAGCAAGCATACTTTGGGGAGCAGAATAATTAACATTAGAATACATAGCACAGACCAACCCCAACAATATTTCAGCCAATGAAACACACATCTTGTGAACTTCCCATACAGCATCACCAATAAAACCAAATATTCAGAGACCTGAGGCTATGAGGGACATTGTCATTCAAACCACCACAGTACTTTACTTGATAATTCATTGTACAAGCAAAGTACAGCTACATGATATTATCAATTCTTTAGATCAGATAACAAGATCATGGGGCTGTAGGAAAGGATCAACAAATGTGTGCAAACATTAGGAACAGAGTTCAAATGCACATAATCCAAGTAAAAAGCTGGGTGTAGAAAATTTGTGTGATAGTTTGAATGAAAATGGCTCCTATAAACTCATAGGCAATGGTGTTATTAGGAAGTGTGGTCCTGTTGGAGTAGATGTGATCTGGTTGGAGGAGGTGTGGTTTGGTTGGAGGAGGTGTGGTTTGGTTGGAGGAGGTGTGGTCTGGTTGAAGGAGGTGTGGTCTCATTGGAGGAGGTATGGTCTTTTGGAGAAGGTATGTTGCTGGGGGCAAGCTTTGAGGTCTCAGATGCTCAAGCTAGGCCTAGTTTCACTTCTGCTGCCTGCAGATCTGGATGTAGAATTCTCAGCTCCTTCTCTGGCACCATGTCTGTGTGCATGTTACCATGTTGACACCATGATGATGTAGACTAAACTTCTGAACTGTAATTCAGCTCCAATTAAATGTCTTTCTTTATAAGAGTTGGCATGATCATGGTGTGACTTCACAGCAATAGAAACCTTAAGACAATTTGTAACCCCAGGTCTGTGTTGGGGAAGGGAGGGCAAAGACAGAGGGATCACTGGCCTTGATAGCCACCAGGTTAGCTCCGGACTCACTGAAAGACTCTATCTCAAGGGAATAAAGTGAAAAGTGATAGAGTAGAACACCTGATGTTCTTTTCTGGCCTCTGCATGTGTGCATGGGCACTTGAACCCACACCCACTATACATATACACTATACACATACAACACATGCATATACACAAATAACAATGACCATAAGAAAACATACCTGTAGTACTTACCATGTACCAAAGATTGTGGTCATATTTTGTGTGTATGTGTATATGTTTCTTTGGCATTGACTGTAATATATGTATGTGTATATACATATACAATATATATACATATATTGAATGATATATATATGATATATAAAAATCATTCAAATAAATGTGTATGTATTATGGAAACAAACATCCCTGAAATCTCTAAGGCTTAGAACAGCATTGATTTACTTATGGCTCATATCTTTTAACCAACCGAGACTAGTTGGGGCTGACAAATCTTTGGTTCCATCGTCCCCAAGATAGAAGGGAAATAACCATTTGTACACTAGTCAGTGAAAGGTGGAAAGCATATGAATCATTTCAACAATGTATCAGTAAACCAAATGTATGAAAGAACCTAGAAAATCTTTTAAATATAGATATGAAAATACCAAAGAATGTTTCATGTACTAGACTACGCAAAAACTAACATGATTATTTGATTGGTGAGGTAACTAAATACCAATAAGTTAAATAACTCATCCATGGCCACAAGTTGTTAGGTAGTAGACATGACACTTGAACTCATAACTTCTGAGTCTGAGTGTGTACACTTAGCCTGTAATTTAAAACTTTGTACTTCAAGTGAAGGTTTCAGCTTCCTGGCAAAACTATGGACAGATATGCACAACAATCAACTGTTAATGTGCCATGCTGTCTAATATTAATTTCCAGCTTTTCTTAAGGCAATGTGTGGAATAGAAAACCTCTCTAGTTATCTAGACTTTTCCAATTCCTCTATTTTTTGGAAACTTCTCATTGAGCCAATATCTTGCAACATTTGTGGTGCTTGAAAAATACTTGGGATCAGATGAATACATCTAAGGTTTCCATTGCTTGTGATTTATCACTTTCACTCATAGCATATAAATTATAAACTCCCTTTATTTAAAAATTAATGTTAATGCATACTTCAAAAAATATATTCTTGGTCTTCAATATTCAAATATTGTCTTCACCTCTTTATTTTTGTCAATGAACTACAAAGCTTCATTTTTCACCATATATTTTGTCTGAGAAATAGCTTGATAATATATATTGCACAAACATTTTCATGACCTCTTGTGGGATGTTTATTTCTTGATAGTACATTTAACCATCTTGTAATATCTATGTACACCCTCTAGTTTCCTAAGCAAAGACTTTACATAAGCACATGAGAAGACATTCAGTTGCCAATCAGACATGAATTCTAGTGACATCCTTACAGTCCAGAATTCAGGCTAAGCAATTAGACAAAAAGGACAAAGAAATCTGATAAAAGCATGAAATTCATCATTTCAAACTGACACATTAAGCTGGAAGTGTTTTTTTTCTTTGATGTATTGATCACAACCATTGACTGCAACAAAATAGGAAAACAAAACAAAAAAGATCTTCACCAACCCCGCATCTGACAGAGGGCTAGTATCCATGATATATAAAGAACTCAAGAAATTAAACACCAACAAACCTAATAACCCAATCAAAGAAGAATTCACAAAAGAGAAATCTCTAATGGTGGAGAGGAACTTGAAGAAATGCTCAACATCCTTGGTCATCAGGGAACTGCAACTCAAAACAACTCTGAGATTCCATCACACCCCTGTGAGAATGGCTAAGATCAAACACTATACCAACATGTGATAGCACATGTTGGTAAGGATGTGGAGAAAAGGGAACACTACTCCATTGCTGGTGGGAGTGCAAATTTTTACAAGAACTTTGGAAATCAGTCTGGTGATATCTCAGCAAATTGGGAATAATTCTACCTCAAGACCCAGCCATACCACTTCTGGGCATATATCCAAAAGGTTCTCCACCAAACCACAAGAACATGGGCTCAACTATGTTCATAGTAGTTTTATTCATAATAGTTAGAAATTGGAAACAAACTAAATGTCCTTCAACCAAAGAATGGATGAAAACATTTACATGATGGAATACTGCTCAGTATGCAATTTGCAAGCAAATGCATGGAACTAGAAAAACTCATCCTGAATGAGCTAACCCAGACCGAGCAAGATACACATGGTATATACTCACTTATAAGTGGATATTAGCCATATAGTACAGGACAACCATCCTACAATGCACAGACCCAAAAAGACAGGAACCTACCATAACTATCCTACGAGAAACTCCACCCAGAAGCAGGTCATGGACTCTGTTGACTGTTAGTGAAACATCTTACCCTAGCTGAACTGCCATGTCATGTCCCAGGGCAAGAGGAAGCTCTTAGTCCTCATATGACTGATGAACTGAGGGGGTTTGGTATCTGGGGGCTCCCCTTGTCTGAGGAGAAGGATAGAATGGACAGGAGGAAGAGGGTAGGAGGGTGGGACCAGGGTGGGGGAGAAGGGAGGGAGATGCAATCTGTGATCAAGATATAACTTGATGTATTTGAATCATAGAATATGGAGAATCAAGCTGGTACTGAGCAGAAAGCTTCATACCTACTAGCTGGGAAGTAATGAAAATGATCAAGATTAACAAAGAAGTAATAAAATATTAATTTTAAAGTCTTTAAGGGAGACAACAAATCTTAGAGTGTTTCTACTAAATTAGAAACTCAGTAGTAGATGCTCTCAATATAGACTGGAGCTAAATAATTATCATAGCCAGGCTCTTTCTTTCTTTTATTTTTCTATTTATTCTTCTCTCATACATTACATTCCAATTGAAATTCCTTTCCCTCTATTCTTCACAGATCCTCCCTCCCATCTCCCCTCTCCCCTAGACCCATTTCTCCTCTATTTCCCTTCAGAAATTTTTGAATAGGCCTCCCAAGGATGTCAACTGAACACGGCATAACAAGTTACATTAAGACACAAACCTTCATATCAAGGCTGATGAGACTTTCTTTCCAATAGGAAGAAAGGGGTCCCAAGAACAGACAAAAGAGTTAGAGACAATCACCACTCCCACTGTTTAGAGTCTAAAAGAATAACAAGCTACACAAATCATAACAGATGTGGAGGAATTAGCACAAGACTCATGCAGGCTCTGTGATAGTTGCTTCAGTCTGTGAGCCCCTATGAGCCCTGCTTAGATTCTGTGGGCCCTGTTTTTGTGGTGTTCTCAACTTCTGTGGCTTCTGCAATCCTTCCTCCCTCTCTTCTGTGGGATTCCCCAAACACTGCCTAATGCTGGGTAGGCAGGGTCTTAACTCTTCAAGTATGGAAATATACCTGTTACTGGGTCAAGGTACTTACTCCTTTATCCATGGCATCATAACCACTTTTTTCAATAGTTTATTTATCCTCTTCAAAGATTTCAAAATGAATGATGGCCACCAGTCTCACCTCCAATTTACTCATAAACTTGATCCAATACAGGACAATTAACAAGGAACAATTCATCACCTGTTGCTTTCTTCTCTGGTCTTATAGAATTACTGAATTAGTTATAAATTGAAACTGCCTATGTAAATGAGTGCTTGCTCAGAGGGAAAGGATTGTATTGTAATATTCCACTCCTAGACCCTGAATGTTGAGAGTTTTATTCAACTTCCTAGCCTGCTGCAGAATACATAACCACTAGAAATGATAGTTTATTAAATCAGAGTGGTTCTATAGTTTTTCTTTACTGGCTTCATTTTCTTGATCTAGAACACTTGGAGGTCACTGAACAAATGCACAAGTGAAATGTGTTGCTTCTAAAATACCACACACA
>CAJQZJ010032981.1:4000173-4011691 GCA_907164525.1 Lophiomys imhausi | reverse complement strand
AGAGAGAGAGAGAGAGAGAGAGAGAGAGAGAGAGAGAGAGATGATATGGATACGGACACACATCCCCAAGAGATAACATGTCTTCTTTTGAAACAAGTCTGGTGAATAACTACATATTTCTCACACTGAAGTAAAAAAATTCATATTCTTCCAGTACTCTGAAGAGCTAAGAGGCCTATATATTATAAAGACACACATCTTTATTTTCTGGTACACAGTTTTTCCAACTCTCCCAGGGTTTCTTCTGTTTCTTTTTGTCCATGTATTACCAGAATATGATAAATAAAAACCAATGCAATATCAATGAGGCACTGAAATGGCCAAATCCTCTTAAGGAAAAATTGTGATGCAGAGTTAGATAATTGCTCAGCCCCTAAGGCAAACAGTAAGAAATATGCTGTTTTTCTTTCCAGGTAAAAACAAACTGTTTACATATTTTTTACTTATTGAACAAAGGAAGAAAACAGTTACCAGGCTAGTAATATATGGATATAGTGGTTTTCTCTTCTGAGCAGACTTCATGAAGACAGCAACTATCATCAAGTTAAGCACCTGATTAAACCTGTACTGAATCACCGTCATTCTCTATTCTTATCTGCATCCGCAGTGATGTGATTGGGCATGTGAGGAGAATTGACAGAGTCCATCTTTCAAGCCTTTAAGTGCTGACAGCTACAATAGTTCCAGAGGTCGAGTGGAGTTTCATTTACTTTGTGGAAGAGAAAAGGAATCAACAGAGGTTTCCCACTTTGCACTTCTACTGTAGTGAGCTCTGTACCCATGTGTTTCCATATACGGTAGAGCTGTGATGAATGGAAATCTCTTTATAGTCCTTTCTTTCCCTTTTGTTCTAAGTTTTATAATGTCTGATTTCTAACATTCCATGATTTCCTGTCATTTGCCCTTTGAAACACAGCAAAGACTAAATGCAAAAGGGAAGTCCTGGCTTCAAACAGAACAAAGTGGACTTTTATTGTACTTTTCACTGCCAAATCATGTGAGTTTGCACTCTGAGTCTCCAAGGCATAGTTTTCTCACCGGTAACTCTCAATGACATGAGGTGAGAATAGCTAGAGTGTTAGGCATCAAGAGTAATCTCAGTGTCGAAAGCACATGCTCTTCTCTCCTCCAACATTCTGTAATGGGAGTTAGTTCTGTAGTGAATTAATGTGGGCTTCTGGCATGCAGATCAGCCTGTCACATGGCAGCACATAGTCCTGGGCATAAGAAGGAAAGCCTGGGAAACTGAGAGAAAGGGCTTTTGGATGCTGTCTCTATTCCAAAGATGTTGAGTGGAGCTCAGATGGGCGGAGCCCAGATTGGACTGAGGCAACGTGAAGCCAGTGGATGGTGCCTTGCTGAGGGGCATGGCAGAGACCTGAGAGAGAGTACTCTGTAGATGGTGTGGCCAAGGACTTCAAAAAGATCTCGAGAGCCTTCGAGCTGTGAGTTACCTCGAGAGCCATGCCCTATTTAAGCCAGAGAGAAAGAAAGAGAGAGAGAGAGAGAGAGAGAGAGACCCAGTCAAGATATGACAAAATGCGAAGTGACGTATGCCATCTGCCAGCCCTGAGGCCACCACGCTAACATAGCATGAGCCCTGAGCTTTAGCATGTAAGCAGAGACCAGTCAAAAAGGCAGGAGGCAAAGGTTGAGAGAAAACTGCAAAGACTGACAGCAGCAGGAGCAGAGTGGCCTAAGATACGCTAGCAAGTGGGTGAGGCGTGCAGTTCACATGGGCTGAGGAGACAGAAGAAATGACAGTGAAGGTGGCCAGGACTGGTTGACACCACAGCAGCAGGAGCAGAACAAGTGAGGCAGGCCAGCTGGCAGCAACAGCACTGGCCCGAGGCAAGGGGTGCATACATGCACCAAAGCTGTGGCAAACACTCTGAGGTGACCTCAAAACAGGCAGGAGGGTAACTCCTGTCCCGAGAGGCTGTGGCAAGGCTTTGAAGTAAAAGACTAGGCCATGTGACACAGCACCTGATCTGAGGTGTTCATCTAGTTCAAACAGAGGCCTGAGGTGTCCATGGACAGTCTTAGCTGACTCAAACCAGCCCCAAGCTGAGCACCTGAAGCAGACTAACCTCAAGAGCCTAGGGGCAGAGGCACTTGGAAGGAGAAGTGAAACCGAACTTTTAAATTATTATTTATTTAACTCTTATTTATTTATTACTAAATTCTCTTATAACAAACACCATTAATTTCTTAACTATTAATCCTATAAATTCCTACAACCCCTTTAACCTATCCACTAAACCTATTGATAATCATAACAACTACTTTCATACCCTTTTAGAATGATACAGTCTCTGGGGCAGGTCCTCAGTCGTCAGGAAACCAGTCTCGGGGGTAGACTCTTTAACGCACTTAGCAGTCCTTTTTCTGGAATAGCTCAGACGCAGGTTCGTCAGGGTAAACTGGCTATCGAAGTCTCACTTTAAATAAGGCTTGAGGCTTTCTTCTCTCTGGGAGACCTCAGCCGTCTGTAGGCCAACTTACTTCCTTCGTATCAGCAACTCTGCCGTTCTGCCTCAGTCTTTAAAGCTGGCCACAGTTCCGTTCAGGCCACTGTTCGGACAGGTCAAACCCCTCTAGGCAAAAGCTGAGCCACAGGGTTTAGTCCTTGGCCTTTTGCTGTCTTGCCGAGGCTTTCTCTGCTCACCAGCTTCCTTCTGCCTCAGGGAGATCTGGCCATTGGTCTACCAGAACTTTCTCCAGCAGGACTCTCGGAGCTCTTTCATATCGGGGGCCCTTAGCACGCACGCACCTCTCTGGCGTCATCCACTTGTCCTTAAATAGGATCACTCCTTGTTCCACCTGCTTCAGCTTAATTTGGGCTCTGCCCACTTAGCAGTTGAAAGCAATGCCAGGTCATAAAGTCTTTCCTTGTTTCACCTGGCTTTAACCTTGTTTTTCAGTCCAAAGAGACTCCCCTCATTTCACCTGACTTCATCCATAAGCTGATAAGCTAATTGCTCACAGCAGTTGATCTTCATGCCCCGAATTAAGAGACTGTATCAGAAACTTAGGTATTCACTAAATCTAACTTATATTAACCTATCAGCCCCTACAGAGAAGGCTTCAAGAAGGCTGCCATAATAATGCCAGAGCCAGACTTCTGAATGCTGTTTGAGGTGTGCCAGCTGATAGAAGGCTGGCCAGTTGCCCAAAAAGACCCATGGCCTTTAATATCCTTTCAAAAGTGTTAGGATAGGGTTGTTTAAGTGTTATAGGTATTATAAGTTATAGGTTATAGGTGTTTATTGTGTGTTATTAATGAATATAGTTTAATAAAATTTTCATTTACAACATTCCAATTCTAAGACCCTGGTATTCTTCCTACTGACTTCTCAGGAAAATATTTTTTATCCCTTTTCTCCATTTCTCTCAAGTTTCCCTCTAATGCACACTCTCATTAAAACTTCTCTCCTCCTTTTAATGTTTGTCTCAGTTGTTGTTTTATATACTTTTGCATTTATACCATCACTGTCAGTCCTTGTGAGCACATCATGTCTACTTTTTCTTACCCTACATTCCCAGTAAAAGACCTTAACATCAATTGAATGTATGAATGAATACTACAAAGTAGTAAATAGCTTGGAATTTATAACTAATAAATTCCATGTGATTTTTGTTTACTACATTTAATGCTCAAACATTCCTCATTTGTCTTCCTTTTGAATTCATAAGTAAGATCTAAACTAAATGCCAAAATTTTTCTGCTTTCCTCTTTGATCCATCCAATTGTCTTTTTCCTAACAATATCTTGATCATACATTCAAAATTTCAGGTCCATTGTGTAATTTGCCATGTCCAATGAAACAAAGTTGAACCAGGAAGATAAAAGAGCTGATTTAAGTATCCCCTCCATACACAAATGTCTGAATTATTTAGTTCAGGAGTGGGGCCCTAAATACATGCATATATAAATTATCTATGGCAATGATATTATTGTCAAAACTATGCACTTGTCACATCAGAAGTTTTACTCTCCTAAAACCCTGAATTAGGGGCAGCAGCAAGTGATATAGTTTCAATGTTTGTAGCAAGCCATAAATCATTTCAATCTTAGGAGAAGCAAATCCTCAATGTTAGATGCTAGCCTGTGATATTCTAAAGTGTATGCATCTTCCCTGTCATCAGAAATTCAAAACTGGTACTATGATATGCAAGGAAGTATCATCAATGAAAATATTTTCTTTTCTTTTTCACTGTGTGAGTGTGTATGAATTTCACATCATGCACCTTGATTCCACTCATGTCCCATGTCTCCCTCAGACCTGCCCTCCACCCTTACAACCTATCCCAACAGAAAAAAAAATCTCATTGTGAAAGCTGTAGTATGTCACAGTGTGTTTTGCAAATGTTCACTACAGTGACTCCTTGGTCTGGTATGAGGCCTCTGGCTTCGGCTACTTTGTCAACACCAGAATTTCTTTGAGAATCCTCTCAGGTATTACCTTATTGCCCTGTGTTATGGAGTTCCTGTAGTTTGGGTCTATAGAACTGGCTTTGAATCATGTACTCCAGCAGTTCATCCATGGGGTAGATGTTGGGGTGGGCTAATTAAAAACCCTGGTTCTTGGCCTACAACCCCCACATCTAGGGTGAGCTCTACTCTGCTGCCCAGATGAGGTGCAGGGTCTGTTCTCCTGAGTGCTGCAGCATGTTAGAGGCATGGACAGTTCTCCTGCTCTTGTGACCCCATGGGGCCAGTTTTCCTATCTGCTGGTAGTGAGGCCAAAAGGGATCAGGGGATCTCCCCCTCGCTCACCCTACTGCAAAGCAGATCTCCCCCCCCCCCAAAAAAAAGGCAGGTCTTGCTCTCCCAAACTCACACCCTTGGGACTGGCTCACTCATAGTCACCACATCCAGGGCCAGCTGTACTGTGCTAACCAGGCGAGATGCAGGGACTGTTCTCCCAAGTGCTACCACTGCTAAAGGACAGGGACAGCTCTCCAGATCTAAAGACCCCATGGCCAGGCCTTCCAATTGCTACAGTTGATGAGGGGTGAGGAAAGAAGGGTACCTTTCCTTTGTGCATGCCACCAAATGAAGATGAGTGGTAGGGCCGGCTGTTCCAAGCTCCTATCCTTTGGCCCAACTCCCAACTCCCGAAATGTAAAGGGCTATCCCAAGTACTCCAGCTGGCTAGGGGCAGGGTCAGATCTCCTGCTCTCATGTCTCTAGGGCCAGTTCTCCCATGATGCCCAGGTGAGGGGTGGGCCAGTTGGGCACAGTCCTCAGACATGAACATGTCCCCAAGTGGCAGCCCAAACCAGGGATATCCATCTGGCTTTTGGTGGTAATAGACACCTGCTACTGTAGGGCTGTGGACCCAGACATGGTTCCTGGTATTGTGCCCACATCCTTCTGTTTCTCTTTCTTTTCCATTTCTCCATCATTTACTTGCTCCTCTTAGTTGTCCCTGGGTCTCTGAGTGTCTGGGCTTGTCTCAGGAGTTGTCTTAGGAGTGCTATGCCTCACTTGTGCATTTTATTTTTATGGTGTCTAGCAGGGGTCATTTCTAGCTTGGTCTGACTCCCAGGCCTGTGTGGCACCAGACTGGTGTTCATCTCAGGCTAGGTCCCTGTCCCAGGCCCCATGGTACCAGTTTGGTGATTGTCCTGGGCTTGCTTATTGCCCAGATTTCCCAAGTGGCCATCTTCCTGGGGTCCATGGGGTCATGTAGGAATCTTCTAGTCTGGCTTGCTTCCTGACCTGGGAGCCCATCTGTGCTTGCCTCGTTTTGGACTCATAGTCTTCACGGGCTAGCTCCCTGTCCAGGCCTCCTGACAAGCCTCCCAGAACTGGTGGTGGCCTCAGGCTTCCCTTTTTCAGGGAATATTAAGCTACTAACCATTCAGATGTTCATAGGTAAGAACACTGAATGTAGACATAGCCTCTCTCCTCTCTGCCTCTCCTCTCTGCCACTAATTGATGAACATGTGACAGTCACTTCTGCAGTGCCTCTGGGCAGGGCATCACTGAAAACTTTAAATATATACTAGAAATTATACTATAAAAAACTTGACTTTGTTGTATGAAATAAGCATTAAAATTCTCATGGGAACTGATTTACATTGATGACCAATCACCACATAGCCTAACAACACTGCCGTGACCCCATGACTTAGAGCATTTTCATTGTCAGCTTTTGTGGGATTAGAACATGCTTTTTGCACATTTTATTTTTTAGAGTACTTTCCTAAAGCCACAGCCATTTAATCATAATTTGAAAATAAAAATGACTAAAATAACTTAAACGAATTTACTTCGAGGGGATTGGTTTTTGTATTGCCCTATTCTCTTTTGGAAAATATTGTAAGTTGTGTATATATTCAAAGATGCAAATTGATATCTCTCATTATGTCAACTTAGACACAAAATAATTTGTTTTCCTCTAGTCACTTTATAGTAACTCTAGCAGTGAATGTAGAAGCCACATGTTCTCACTGCAGTTAACAAATCATATGCTAAAACACCAAGAACAGAAATAGACACTTTGGGCCCAGGAGATAAATGGTATGGCTTGCCTTAATTATTTGAGGAAATTATCAGATTCTTTTCCTTCAAAAATAATTTCCACAGGCTGGCAAGATAGCGCACCTGTTAAGAGTGCTTACTGCTTTTGAAGAGAACTACGTCTCAGTTCTTAGTATACACATTGTGGCTAAAAAATGTCTAGTTCCAGAAAATTTGATGCCCTCTTTTGGCCTCCATGGGTACTTGCACATAAATGGTGCATAAAAAGTGACACAAACACATTTACACACACATCTAAAAGTAAGGCCACAGTCACCCTAATTCCTAAACCACACAAAGACCCAACAAAGAAAGAGAACTTCAGACCAGTTTCCCTCATGAACAGAGATGCAAAAATACTTAATAAAATACTAGCAAACTGAATCCAAGAAAACCTCAAAAGTATCATACACCATGATCAAGTAGGCTTCATCCTAGGAATGCAAGGATGGTTCAACATATGAAAATCCATCAACGTAATTCACCATATAAACAAACTGAAAGAAAAAAAACACATGATCATCTTGTTAGATGCTGAAAAAGCATTTGACAAAATCCAACACTCTTTCATGCTAAAAGTCCTGGAGAGAATAGGCATACAAGATACAAGAACTACACCTAGAAATAATAAAGGTAATATACAGCAAGCAAGTAGCCAACAGCAAATTAAATGGAGAGAAACTTGAAGCATTTCCTCTAAACTCAGGGATAAAAAAAGGATGTCCACTTTCGCCATATCTCTTCAACATATTACTTGAAGTACTTGCTAAAGCAATAAGACAACTAAAGGAGATCAAGGGGATAAAAATTGGAAATGAAGAAGTCAAATTATCCCTATTTGCAGACGATATGATAGTATACATAAGCAACCCCAAAAATTTCACCAGAGAACTCATACAGCTGATAAACACCTTCAGCAAGGTGGCTGGATACAAAATTAATTCAAAAAAATCAGAAGCCCTTATTTATCCAAAAATAAATGGGCTGAGAAATAAATTAGGGAAACCACAACCTTCACAATAGCCACAAACAATATAAAATACCTGGGGGTAACTCTAACTAAGCAAGTGAAAGATCTGTAGGACAAGAACTTCAGGTGCTTGAAGAAAGAAATTGAAGAGGCCATCAGAAGATGGAAAGATCTCTCATGCTCATGGATAGCTAGGATCAACATAAGAAAAATGGCCATCCTGCCAAAGCAATATACAGATTCAATGCAATTCCTATCAAAATACCACCACAATTCTTTATAGACCTGGAAAAAGAAATTCTCAACTTCATATGGAATAACAAAAAACACAGAATAGTTAAATCAATCCTGTACAATAAAAAACATCTGGAGGTATCACCATTCCAGAATTCAAGCTGTACTACAGACCAATAGTAATAAAAACAGCATGGTACTGGTATAGAAAAAGACCAGTGGATCAATGGAATCGAATTGAAGACCCAGAAATGAACCCACACACTTAGGGTCACTTAATTTTTGACACAGAATCAAAAATTATACAAGGGAAAAAGGACAGCATCTTCAACAAATGGTGCTGGTCCAACTGGATGTCAACATGTAAAAGAATGAAATTAGACCCATACTTATCACCTTATACAAAACTTACGTCCAAGTGGATCAAAGACCTTAACATAAGGCCTGACACACTAAATATATTAGAAGAGAAAGTGGGAAAAATCCTCGAACTCATCGGCACAGGTGACAACTTCCCGAACATAACACCAACAGCTCAGGATATAAGACCAACAATCAATAAATGGGACCTCATGAAACTGAAAAGCTTCTGTAAGGCAAAAGACCCTGTCATTGGAACAAAACGGCAGCCTACAGATTGGAAAAAAAGTCTTCACCAACCCCACATCTGACAGAGGGCTAATATCCATTTATAAAAAACTCAAGAAATTAAACACCAAGAAACTAAATAATCCAATCAAAAAAGTGGGGAACAGAGCTGAACAGAGAATTCACAAAGGAGGAATCCCTAATGGCTGAGAGACACTTGAAGAAATTCTCAACATCCTTAATCATCAGAGAAAAGCAACTCAAAACGACTCTGAGATTCCATCTCACACCTGTCAGAATGGCTAAGATCAAAAGCTCAAATGACAGCACATGCTGGCGAGGTTGTGGAGAAAGAGGAACACTCTTCAATTGCTAGTGGGAGTACAAGCTTGTACAACCACTACGGAAATCAGTTTGGAGATATCTTAAAAAACTTGGAATAGCTCTACCTCAAGACTCAACCATTCCACTTCTGGGAATACATCCAAATGATTCCTCACCAAATCACAAGGAAGTTTCCTCATCTATGTTCATTCCAGCCTTATTTGTAATAGCTAGAAACTGGAAACAACCCAGATGTCCCTCAACCTAGGAATGGATTTTAAAATTCTTGTACATCTACACAATGGAATACTACTCACCCATCAGAAACAAAGAAATCATGCAATTTGCAGCCAAATGGATGGAACTAGAGAATCACATCCTGAGTGAACTAACCCAGACTCAGAAGGATGCACATGGCATCTATTCACTTATAATTGGATTTTAGTCATATAGTACAGGATAACTATACTACAACCAAAGCACCAAGGGGAACAGGAACATAGACTTTGTTTCCTATCAATGAGACACTTTGGCCTAATGGTACTGACTTGTATGCCCCCAGTGTTTGAGGAAGCTCTTGGTCCTCATATGACTGCTAAACTGGGGCCAGGGACTGTTATGTAGGGACACTCCACTCCAGAGGAGTGGGATGGAAGGGATAGGGGATAGAGGGTGGGAGGGCGGGACTGGGAGGGGCAGAAAGAGTACACTGTGATGGAGATGTAACCTGAAGTAATAAATATTTTTTTAAAAAGTAATTAAGAATGATAATTCCCAAGTTCTCTGAGAAAAACAAATGAAATTTTCCATTTGCACATTCAACATATATTATGTGTATATGTGTGTGTCTTGATTTTTTAAATGTTAACATTTAGACAAGTACAATTAAACTCAACAAAATGAAATAAAAATAAACAAATCAAAGTTAACCCCAACTTGGTTCTGTAGCACTCAAGTGTCTTCTTTAATAAAAGACAATTATTATTTTGATTTTTGTCATTGCTATGCTAAGCCCCACTGATAGTAATTCAGTCATCACCTCTGTATATGTTTACATAATCGAATATGGATTATATATTATTTCTCATATATATGAGAAATAGATATTTTAGAACAATTAAATTCTATTGATAACACCATTGATGACAAAAAAAAAGAACTCTACACATTGAGTGTTGTGTCATGACAGTGATTTACCCAATGATATGAGAAAAGGAGCCTGAAAACATTTACCAGACTCGTATTTCTAAGTACCCTTTATTGTGGCTGGAGCTCTTTGTAAATTTGACTTTCAATGCTATCTGTTTGTTTCTGTATTTGCTGTTTGTGATAAGGCCTGTATATGTAACCATGGCTGCCCTAGGACTTGCTATGTGGACCAACTGATCTTTTTTTTTAATATATTATTTATTTTTTAAATTTATTTATTTATTGCTTCAGGTTACAACTCCATCACAGTGCCCTCTTTCCACCCCTCCCAGTCCTGCCCTCCCACCCTCTACCCCCTATCCCTTCCATCCAACTCCTCTGGAGTGGAGTGTCCCTACATGTCAGTTCCCCGCCCCAGTTCAGAAGTCAAAAGAGGGCCAAGAGCCTCCTCATACAATCTTCTGCATCTGCCCCCACATTCTAGCTGGGATTATAGAGCTAAACCACCCTTCCTACCTTTAGATTCTTTCCTTTTTCATCTTAGTTATACAAAAAGATTTAAGATATTTGCACAAATTGACCTGTTGAGTACTGAAAAAACTTTCGTTTTGTTCCCAGTTTCAGTTTATATCTGTTTGGGTGATTTTTGGAAGACAGAAGCTGTTATGATGTTCAAATGGCAACAGTATTTTCATCAGATGGTTCATTAGTCAGTTTCCACAATGTGAAAATCTGCACATGGTCCACACAGCTGTCATTTAGCATTCTCACCCATGAAAAGAAAAGCTAAAGGAGGAGGGAAACTTGCTATTTTTCTGTTTCAAAAATAAAACAAGGCCAGGAAAACTGTCATCAGGTCACTTTTCTCAGAAAAGCATTGGATGTCATCCAAAAAGTGAATTAAATTCTAAGTAGAAAACATCCTCATTGATTTCAGCAGGACAAGAGAGAATAGCTAGGGACAAAGCAAGACAGAACTTGAAAATGAGGTAGGAAACTAGCTCATACAGTGCAAGAGCTCACACTGCCATCTATCTATACACAGAGAAGTAATTTACATTTAGGTTCTACTGTGAAATGCCTAGCTAATGATGACTTGTCCTATAATATCCAATTCAAGGGGGATCCAAGATGGCGGCGAACTGTGCTGACGTATTTTAATCTCGAGGTCAACAGTCACAAGGCGGTAAGTGTGGCAGGATGCTGTACAAAGGGCATGACCCCTCCTAAATCTCACCCAGCTACACAGGGACCATGGAAGATCCCTGGGCAGGATGCCCCTTCCCACTCTCGGACATGCTAGGAAGCCACTGGACCCGGGAATCGGGATCACCCATCCCCCAACAGGAGAGACCCCTGGTAAGTTCCAACCTAATACCCAGCCAGCAGATTCAGAACTCACACAGAGATAATCCCCACCCTGCTGGGCACTCCCAGGTCTCACACAGACGATCCAATTATCTGGCGAAAGGTTGCGACCCTTGGAAGTGTGCGCAGCTCCACTGCAAACTGCCTTCAGACCTCAGATCGCAGTCTGTGATGTCACTGGCCAGTTTCCAAGCTGCGGGAGTGGCAAGGCTATTGGAGCTGAACTGCAGATTTACCCGCTACAGGAAACAACCCTGGGAAAATGGCGAGATAATTGAAACTGTCCTATATCGGACTTTTGTACTAGTACGGGCCCATCTGGTGGAGAAACAGAGCTTACTTGTACACAGCTC
>CAJQZJ010032981.1:3980653-4000163 GCA_907164525.1 Lophiomys imhausi | reverse complement strand
CCCAAGAAAACAGAGGAAATAGAAACCTCCACAGCAACTAAACAAAAGAGAAACACAAGACAGCCAGCTATACCAAAATAAAGGGAAATAACAACCCCTGGTCACTAATATTGATCAACATCAATGGACTCAACTCGCCAATAAAAAGACATACACTTACAGACTGGATCCGTAAACAAGACCCATCTTTTTGGTGTATACAAGAAACACATCTTACTATTGAAGATAAACACTACCTCAGAGTAAATGGCTGGGAAAAGGTCTTCCAAACAAATGGACCCAGGAAACAAGCTGGAGTAGCCAACCTAATATCAAACAAAATAGACTTCCAATTGAAGTTAATAAAAAAAGACAGAGAAGGGCATTACATACTCATTAAAGGAAATATCCACCAAGAGGTCATCTCAATATTGAACATCTATTCCCCAAATACAAAGGCACCTACATTTATAAAAGAAACGCTTCTAAAACTTAAATCGCACATCGATCCAAACACTTTAATAGTTGGAGACTTCAACACCCCACTCACAACTATGGACAGATCATCAAGACAGAAGCCAAAGAGAGAAATAATGAGTCTAACAGAGATCATGAACCAAATGGACCTAACAGATATCTACAGAACGTTTCACATAACACAAAAGAATACACCGTCTTCTCAGCACCTCACGGAACCTTCTCCAAAATCGACCATATAAGTGGACACAAAGATAGCCTCAACAGATACAAGAGAATTGAAATAACCCCTTGTATCTTATCAGACCACCATGGAATAAAGCTGGACTTCAATAGCAAAAGAATCAACAGAAAGTCTACACTCACATGGAAAATGAACAACTATTTACTAGAGGACCACTGGGTCAGGGAAGAAATAAAGAAGGAAATCAAAGACTTCTTAAAATCCAACAAAAATGAAGACACAACATACCCAAACCTATGGGACACATGAAAGCTGTGCTACGAGGAAAGTTCATAGCACTAAGTGCTTTCAAAAAGAAAATTGTGACAGCTCATATTAGCGAATTAACAGCTAAACTGGGTGAATTGGAAAAAAAAAAAAAAAAAAAAGAAGCAAACACTCCCAAGAGGAGCAGAAGGCAGGAGATCATCAAACTTAGGGCTGAAATCAACAACTTAGAAACAAAAAGAACTATACAAAGAATCAATTAAACCAAGAGTTGGTTCTTTGAGAAAATCAAAAATTAGACAGACCCTTAGCCAAATTAACTAAAAGACAGAGGGAGAAAACACAAATCAACAAAATAAGAAATGAAAAGGGAGAAATAACAACAGACATTGAGGAAATCCAGAGAATATTTGGATCCTACTTAAAAATCTATACTCCACCAAATTTGAAAATTTAAGTGAAATGGACAATTTTCTTGATAGATTCCACCTACCAAAGCTAAATCAAGATCAGATAAACAGATTATATAGTCCTATAACCCCTAAGGAAATATAAACAGTCATTAAAAATCTCCCAACCAAAAAAAAACCCAGGCCAGATGGCTTTAGCACCGAATTCTACCGGACCTTCAAAGAGGAGCTAACACCAATACTTTTCAAACTCTTTCACAAAATAGAATCTGAAAGAACATTGCCAAACTCATTCTATGAGGCCACAATCACCGTGATTCCTAAACCACACAAAGACCCAACAAAGAAAGAGAACTTCAGACCAATCTCCTTCATAAACATATATGCAAAAATACTTAATAAAATACTAGCAAACTGAATTCAAGAACACATCAAAAGTATCATACACCATGATCCAGTAGGCTTCATCCCAGGGATGCAGGGATGGTTCAACATAGGAAATCTATCAACGTCATTCACCATATAAACAAGATGAAAGAAAAAAAACACATGATAATTTCGCCAGATGCAGAAGAAGCATTTGACAAAATTAAACACCCCTTCATGCTAAAAGTTCGGGAGAGAACTGGCATTCAAGGGCCTTACCTAGAAATAATAAAGGCAATATATAGCAGGCCAGTGGCCAACATCAAAATAAATGGTGAGAAACTTGAAGCATTTCCTCTAAACTCAGGGACAAGACAAGGATGTCCACTTTCACCATATCTCTTCAATATAGTACTTGAAGTGATTGCAAGAGCAATAAGACAACTAAAGGACATCAAGGGGATAAATATCAGAAACGAAGAAGTCAAATTATCCCTATTTGCAGATGATATGATAGTATACATAAGCGACCCCAAAAATTCCACCAGAGAACTCCTACAGCTGATAAACACCTTCAGCAAAGTGGCTGGATACAAAATTAATTCAAAAAAATCAGAAGCCCTTCTTTATACAACAAACAAATAGGCTGAGAAAGAAATAAGGGAAACAACCCCCGTCACAATAGCCACAAACAACATAAAATACCTGGGGGTAACTCTAACCAAGCAAGTAAAGGACCTATACAACAAGAAATTATGGCCACCTAGTTTTTGACAAAGAAGCCAAAACGGCACAATGAAAGAAGGACAGCATCTTCAACAAATGGTGCTGGTCCAACTGGATGTCCACTTGTAAAAGAATGAAATTAGACCCATACTTATCACCTTGTACAAAACTTAAGTCCAAGTGGATCAAAGACCTTAACATAAGGCCAGTCACACTAAATCTACTAGAAGAAAAAGTGGGAGAAACCCTCGAACTGATTGGCACAGGCGACAACTTCCTGAACAGCTTCACCAACAGCTCAAAACCTGAGATCAACAATCAATAAATGGCACCTCATGAAACTGAAAAGCTTCTGTAAGGCAAAGGACACTGTCATTCGAACAAAACGGCAGCCTACAGACTGGGAGAATATCTTCACCAACCCCACATCTGACAGAGGGCTAATATCCAAAATCTACAAAGAACTCAATAAATTAAATGCCAAAAAAACAAACAGTCCAATCAAAAAATGGGGGACAGAGCTAAATAGAGAATTCACAAAGGAGGAATCCCTAATGGCTGAGAGACACTTGAAAAAATGTTCAACATCCTTAATCATCAGAGAAATGCAACTCAAGACGACTCTGAGATTCCATCTCACACCTGTCAGAATGGCTAAGATCAAAAACTCAAATGACAGCACATGCTGGCGAGGGTGTGGAGAAAGGGGTACCCTCCTCCATTGCTGGTGGGAGTACAGGCTTATGCAACCACTATGGAGGTCAGTATGGCGATATCTTAGAAAACTTGGAATACCTTTGCCTCAGGACCCAGCCATACCACTTCTGGGTATACACCCAAATGCCTCTTCATGGAATCATAAGGAAGTTTCCTCATCTATGTTTATAGCAGCCTTATTTGTAATAGCTAGAAACTGGAAACAACCCAGATGTCCCTCAACCGAAGAATGGATTAAAAAACTGTAGTACATCTACACAATGGAATACTATTCAGCTATCAGAAACAATGAAATTATGCAATTTGCAGCCAAATGGATGGAACTAGAAAACTCATCCTGAGTGAGCTAACCCAGACTCAGAAGGACGCATATGGCATCTATTCACTTCTAGTAGGATTTTAGCTATATAGTAGAAGGTATCGATACTACAATTAACACACCAAAGGGAACTTGGACATAGACTTCTTATTTTTAATTTTTATTTTTTATTTACTTTTTATATAATAGTTATATTTTTTCTATTTTTTAGTCTTTTTTATCTATTGTATGCTTATTGATTTGTTTGTTTAGTAGTTCTCTCTCCCAGGCAACAAGACACTTTTCACTGATGGTACTGCTTTGTAGATCCCCAATGAATGAGGAGGCTCTTGGCCCTCATACGACCTCTCAACTGAGATGAGGGACTGTTATATATGGACACCCCACCCCAGAGAAATGGGATGGAAGGGTTAGGAGGTAAAGAAAAAAAAATGAAATATGATGTTTCGGCCTTTTACTACTAACTGTCATAAACTGTTTAGGATAATTAAGGAATGCAAACTAATGGTTATGCAAGCCGGTCATTCTGTTAGGTACTATGACAGCCTTTTATAGTTACTTGCTAAGCTAATCAGAAATAAACCTGCTAAGAGACAAGCAACATCTGCTTACCCTAATATAAGAGATAGATAGGGCCTCTTCAAAAACCTCAAGAGATCTGCAGAATATGGCATTCAAAGATGTTTCCGTAATTTTGGATTTTTTTATATCAAGACATATCAACTCCTGAAAGCACCCCCTATTCTCCTCCAAGTAGATGAGCATCGACGAATCTCCAGTGGGTGATGATTGAATTAGTCGCAAACCTATCTCTTGGTAGGAAAAGCCCCTTTCTCCAACTGTAGACAGAATACTGTCCAAAAAGGACAAAACCTGGAAGCTGGTAAGTCGACAGCCTAGCTCTGCCAAGACAGGGTAGGTAAGTCCTTCATAACCCCTGCTCTACAATCAATGTCTGTCAGAGAAGCGGGGCCAAACGACTGAAGAGCGATGCTGTAATATATGGAGAGAAAATGGGAACTGTCCAGGCAGCCACTGGTATGTCATTTCTTAGTTTGTGAAGCTGCAGGCCCTGTAGTTCATATAAAATCAGATATATTTATCCCTCTCAGGTCTCTGAGGTGGTTGAAGAACAGATAGCTAGAGTCTCATAATTAAATTTTGAGTTGTTTAAGAGTCAAGAGAGTGTTATAGATCTAAGAAGATACTTTTAAAATTGTGTTGCAAATTAGTATGAATGTTGAGTTAGATATAGAACTTTAAACTCATGGAGACGGTTAGATAGTAGAATGTGAAAGTCAGGTACCAAATACATATGGACTGGTCATTGGGAATGTACACTAAGCCATATAACCCTCATAACTGTGGTCTAATTACCTCTGTTGTACTGTAGTGTATTTATTATTATAAGAGAAAGAGCCATTTGTTGGACTGAAAGGGGAAACTGTAGGGGGAAATAAGATATACCTTAAACTTAAAAAAAAAAGGGAAGAAGATGGGGGGTTAAGGGTGGGAGGGTGGGACTGGAGGGGGAATAGGGAGGGGACTGCGATTGAGATGTAACTTGAAGAAATAAAAAATAAAGAAAAAAATAACATCTAATTCAGCACCTAATTCCTACCAGAGTGGTTTCCTATTTGGGAGTATAGATAAATACCTAAGAAAATATTATCAGCTATTGTAGCAATAGCCAAAAGAACTCATACAGTATGGGTTTGTTTTCAGGAATTCAATTCATGTTTCTTTAGTGCTAATTGGAAATCTTGATCTAATTCAGAAGTTCAAATGGGAGGTGAGAATGTTCCATTTGAATAATAGTGTCAGTCTTTGATGTATGATTTAGCAAAGAATCTTAGGGTTTCTATGTTGTGAAGAGATATCATGGCCACAACTCTCATAAAGGAAAACAATTAATTGGCACTGGCTTATGGTTTCAGAAGTTTAGTTCATTATTGTCATGGTGGAAAGCATGGCAGCATGCAGTCAGACATGGTAGTAGAGAAGGAACTGAGAGTTTTACTTCTGGATTTGCAGGCAGGTAATAGGAAGTGAGTGTCATACTGGGCCTTGCTTGAACATTCTGAGATGTCAAAGCTCACCCCCTAGTGACACACCTCCTCCAACAAGGCCACACCTCCCAGTAGTGACAGTCCCTATGAGCTTCTGGGCCATTTTTATGCAAACTACTACACAAGGCAATGTTACAAATAATACTGTTGCTGTAAGCAATTGTCCTGAACAGTAATGCTTAATAGATTAAAAGGACATTATGTAATTAAGTAAATAGTGGGATCATTTCTGTGAATAAGAAAGGGTTACCAATTGTCTTCTACTGTCTCTCCCATTGCCTCTTTGATTAGCTTTCTGTAGGTGGAAAGCTCTTTAGAGTGAGTTTCCTATTGAGAATGCATTCACATTTACAGTTCCTTAAGAAAGTTCCTACACTGAGACACACAGCTTCAAGCATCATTTTTGGTAGAGATAAATGTCCTTTAAAAGAAAAAACTAGTAGGTGATTTTAAGGGCAACTGGAAGTGTAAGAGCACAATAAATTGTAACTTGAAAATAAAAGGAAAATTTCCCCAAAGCATGAAAAATTCCTCTCCTAAAGTGCTTTTTATAGCTATCAGTCAAGAATATTAAAGAAATTCACAATAATGCTAACATTCTGTGGGAAATTTTATATATCTATTAGAAAGACATAAGAATAGTATGGATAGGGAAGCACACACAAAAATAAGGGCATGATCAAATTTTATGAGAATAGGCCATGCTGCATTAAAAAGTAAACTGAAAAAATATAGAAATTCAACAAGTTGGCAATAGATCTCCAAACTTATTTTTAATAAATATCAAGCAATAAAAATTATATTCCATGAATAAAAGGTAGATCATGCCATTTATTGTTGACTAACACCACAAAATAAAATTGACATGCTCACTGGTGTTGTCCTAGATCAGCTCTGGAAACATACATATAGTAACATTATATGAGCTCAACAGGTTATATTGAATATATATACATATATATATAGTCTGGGAACCAATGGGGTTTATGCTCTAGAGGAGATGGGAATCAACAAGCGTATTTTAATAATAGTGACAAATATTTCTTTAAAAGAAAACTGAGGCAAAATATGGTTCTGTTTTTCATTAGAAAACCAGAATTGCTCTGTGAAGATGCAACATTTGCACAAAAAATAAGCAGAATGGACTGGGAGAAGGAACAACTTAGAAGCCTATTTTGTGATATGACAGAAATAACAAGGATGGCCCTGGAACACTATCAGGAACAGGGGAAAGGACAGAGAGAAAAAAATGAGTTAAGCAAGATTTATAGTGCAGGAGATAATTATTAAAAAGTGTTATCTTGAGTTGCATTTCTCTGATGATTAAGGATGTTGAGAATTTCTTCAAATGTCTCACTGCCATTAGAGATTCCTCCTTTGTGAATTCTCCGTTTAGCTCTGTTTCCCATTTTTTATTGGATTATTTGGTTTCTTGGTGTTTAATTTCTTGAGTTCTTTATAAATTATGGATATTTGCTTTACAGAAGCACTTCAGTTTCATGAGGTCCCATTTATTAATTGTTGGTCTTAGAGCCTGAATTATTGGTGTTCTGTTCAGGAAGTTGTCATCTGTGCCAATGAGTTCAAGGTTTTTCCCTACTTTCTCTTCTATTAGATTTAGTGTGTTGGGCTTTATGTTAAGGTCTTTGATCTACTTGGACTTAAGCTTTGTGCAAGGTGATAAGTATGGGTCTATTTTCATTCTTTTACATGTTGACATCCAGTTAGACCAGCACCATTTATTGAAGATGCTGTCCTTTTTCCACTGTATGGTTTTGGCTTCTTTGTCAAAAATTAAGTGACCATAGGTGTGTGGGTTCATTTCTGGGTCTTCAATTTGATTCCATTGATCCACTGCTCTGTTTCTATACCAGTACCATGCTGTTTTTATTACTATTGCTCTGTAGTATATCTTGACTCTGAGATCCCATCTCACACCTGTCAGAATGGCTAAGATCAAAAACTCAAATGACAGCACATGCTGGCAAGGTTGTGAAGAAAGGGGAACACTCCTCCATTGCTGATGGAAGTGCAAACTTCTACAACCACCTTGGAAATCAGTCTGGTGATATCTTAGAAAATTTGGAATGGCCCTACCTCAAGACCCAGCCATAACACTTCTGGGTATCCTCTCAAACAATTCCTCATCAAACCACAAGGACATATCTTCATCTATGTTCATAGCAGTGTAATTTGTAATAGCTAGAAACTGGAAACAAGCGAGATGTCCCTCAACTGATGAATGGATATAAAAAAAATTGTGGTACATTTACACAACGGAATACTACTCAGCTACCAGAAACAAGGAAACCATGCAATTGGCAATCAAATGGATAGAACTAGAAAAGCTCATCCTGAGTGAGCTAACTCAGACCCAGAAAGATGCTCATGGCATCTACTCACTTATAATTGGATTTTAGCCATATAGGACAGGATAACTGTCCTACAACCAACACAGCAAAAGGATCAGGAACATAGACTTTGTTACCTATTACTGGGACAATTTGCCCTAGGGGTGCTACCATGTAGGCCTCCAGTGTAAGAGGAAGCTCTTAGCCCTCATATGACTGTTGAACTGAGAGGGACTGATATGTAGGGACACTCCACACTGGAGGAGCAGGATGGGTGGAACAAAACTGGGAAGGGTGGAAAGAGGGCACTATGATGGAGATGTAACTTGAAGTAATAAATAAACATTAAAAAAATGTGTTATCTACTGGTAGAATTTCCTCAAGTTTTCCTTGAGCATGCAAGGTACATTTCAAAAGGGTCACATGAAAGACTTACACACAAGTCTAAAATGTAAAACTAAGTAATATTCTTCATTATAGGAAAAAGGAATCCCTCAGAGTTCTAATAACTGCCAAAAGACATAACTGACAATTTTCTTTTGTCCTCAGCAAAGAGCCATAGTCATTTAACTCAGTTATCAAAACACTAAATGAAGGAGAACTGTGTATACGACAGAAGCAACTACACTGCGATAAATTGTTCCGGTTAGTAGTTACAGTAATTGCCCTGGGAAAGTATAAAGCATGCAGTCACCTGGTAATCTGATACAAACTATAGGAAACAATCAAAAATCTAGTTTGTGGGATGGCTAAGGTTATAAGTTTAAATTACTGGTTTAAGAGATCTACAAAATAAAAAATGCCTCTAACCTGTAAGCCCCACTTGCCCAAAGGCAGATGACATCCTGGAATGATGGGTGCAGTTGTTCATGGAAGATAACAAAGTATGTGGTTTTGCTTTTGTAAACAAGCTTATGTGCCCTGAGTATACAGGATGTGTATTTGATTACATGTAAGCAGGATGTATGCTTCCGATTTCATGAAGGCGAGAAGTACGCAGTCTTGTGAGTTTTGCCTTTACAAGCCCCTGACTAATGTAATCTGGCACCATATTCTGAGCATGAGTCTCAGGTATGGACCTGGCCACTATTTATGGTCCTGGCCAGTATTTAATAATGCTTCTTATTTGTTAAAATTTATTCATATTCGGACTAGTAAATCTCTGAACAATCTCAGACCCATAACAGTTTGCTTTATAGTGCTAATATTCACAAATAATCACAAGATTCTCGGGGTTTGCTGGCAAAGCTTACAAACTGTACCCAGGATGTTGATTAAACTCATTAGGCTTAGTATAAAAATTTACCAAATATATTAAATTCCTGAACATCAAAACTACACATTCACCAGGCAGTGATGGCACATGCCTTTAATCCCAGCACTTTGGAGGCAGAGGCAGGCAAATCTCAGAGTTTGAGCCATCCTGGTCTACAAAGCAAGTTCTAGAATGGCCAGGGCTACACAGAGAAACCCTGTCTCAGGAAAAAAGAAAACAAACAAATTACACAATCCGCATGTGTTACCTTCTGCTTAATACAGTCAATAACTGAGAACTATACATGCTTGAAAGATGGCTCAGAAATCTTTGAAGAACAGTGAAAAATTTTATAGACTTCCTACATTATCTTACAATATACACAGATGTGTGGAATCTAATTGCTGTCCTGATAGTAATCAGGCTTTTTTAAAAAACTGCTTTCTAACATTAAATGTAGTCAAATGCCAGACTATCCTTTGCTATGATTAATGCTATAAAGTAAGTTATCCTATCTTTCATTTTGTGTAGCTCACATTTCAAATTATAAGGTAACTGTTTTAATTTCCCTCCATTTTGTGATTAAAAAACAAAACCACTGCACAGAACCAACTTGTCAGGAGAGGGTTTATTACATCATACAGGTTAGTGTCCAGCATCAACAGAACTCAGAGTAGGATCACAAGGCAGGAACCTGGAGGAAGACAAACCATGGAATAGGCTGCTTGGTAGCTTGAATACTATATACTTTCTTAAGGAAAAAAATAGTATACCCACTAATCACACAAACCAATTAATATGAAGCACTATAGTCATAGTCTATAAATGGCATTCTCTCTGTCTTTTACATAACAATAACAAAGTGTATGTATATTTACATATGCAGAGAGAGAGAGAGATAAAGGGGGGATTTGAGATGATGAAGAGGCTACCAATACTGAAATTCAGCTTTGAAACATCCCAAAGCAAACACTTCAAAGAAAGTATATGTTTTCCCTGGAACACTGTTTTTGTTGGCATGTTATCAGCAAACAAACAAAAATCCAATGTTATCGTTTGTGACAGAGCACACACTGTGATGAAGAGAAAGGGGCTGGGACTGAATAAAGAGATGACACAGAAAGCCTCAATTGGCAGTTCCTTTGAGGGCTGACACAGCCTTCCAGCATTCTTCTCTGTAACAACTCTTTGCTGCCAGCCCAGTGCAATGAGCAATGAGTCCTTTTAGTATTACTAAATGCTGAATGAATGAAAGAAAAGCAGGAAACCTCATTAAATGCTGCCAAGAGCTTCAACTCATTATGAATATACTCATATAGCAACCAATAATTCAATGATGGCATAATGATTCTGATAACATTCCTAAATATATCATATGGATGTCATTGTGGCTTGGCACACAATGAATCTGTTGCATGGAGACATTTAGAAACATTTAGTTTTCATTTTATTAATATTTTATGAAGTTTGACTAAGTGAAATAAATTGACACTGTACAGAAAATCAAATACTAAAAAGTGTCTGAAATAGCCATGTTTTTTTTTTTCCAATCTATAGACTTTGTGCTTTACATTTACTTTCTGCTACTGTTAATAGACTACACTTTTTCTGGTGTCCCTAACTTGGCTAGCCCTATCATTTTGACCCCTACAAATGTTTTTATTACAGGCTTGTCACTTGGCTCCCTTCTCCCCCTAGACACATCCTAATACCTTTATATCTGCTGTTGAATTTGGTATTTCCCTAGGGTTGTGGTATCAAGCAAACTGCTCACCCACTCTCCTTGCATTGCTCAAAGCATTTGCTTCTCCATTTTTTTTCCTTTTCAGTTTCTTAGAGAGACACTTCACAGGGAAATTTTTACACAGTAAAAAGAAGCACAAATAACACCAGTTGCAAACAAGAACAAGTGACAATGCATGCACATGATGCTGAAGACTCAGCTGAGGTTCCAGTGGTGACTGTGCAGTCTTATTAGTGCTGGGGAGGGCTAGAATAGAAGAGGACACAGAAATTTCAGCTCTTCATCCTGTGTTTGCAGATGAAAATTTTAGAAACATACTTGAACACAGACTGGGGAGGTTGGAAGAATCATTCGAAGTAAAGTTTGTCATATTAAAATATATATATATATATATATATGTGTGTGTATATATATAACGTGTGTGTGTGTGTGTGTGTGTGTGTGTGTGAGAGAGAGAGAGAGAGAGAGAGAGAGAGAGAGAGATGGGGAATATAAAGTTGTTGGAGAGCCCTCTTTATAGAAAAAACATTGGACTGAAACTATTGGTAGAGGTTGGTAAGCCTACCAGTAAGTAAACAACTGAAGGCAACAATTCTCCCTTTCTTTAAATTTATCAGGACTAAAAATTCAGCAGTGGGCAGTAGGGCTCTTACCCCTTTTCTTAGATGTAAGCTCATGAGACAGAGATAAGAGAATACTAGGGGCTCCCTGGCTAGCAAGTCTAGTCTAAATGGTGAGTTTCCGGTTCACTGAGATACCCTGGCTCAAAATAAAGATGAAAAGTGATAGATGAAGACACTCAACATTGACCTCTTGGCCTCCTTGTATGCACACATAAGCAAGTTTGTCCACACGCACATGCATATGTGCATACACACACTATATATAAACCACATATGATATAATATAAACTATATACATAATATTTTTCAGTCTTTAAAAGAAATTAGATAAGTACTACATTGATAGGTGTTGAAAACATAATTGTAAAATAATTCAATCACAACCTAACAAAAACAGGATAGCATTTCTGCACATACACAGTAAAACAAAATTCATAGAGATGGAAAAAAATGGATGCTTGTCAGGAGCTTGTCAGAGGACAGGTGAGGAGTTCATGTTTACAGGACCAAATTCCAGTTTTGTAAGATGAAGAGCCATATGGCTAGATGGTGGTAAGAGCAGTGCAAAAAAGATTACTCCAACCCAAGTCTAAATTGACCATTTAAAACTCATTACGATGTTAAGCTTTGTTATATGTTTTTTACTACAATTGCTAAAAATATTTGATTGTATATTTCCCTCATAATATTAAAACTTAGGAAAGACATATGTATACCCACAAGAAGATTTTCTTTACTGCACTAGTTGTAGTTGGCCAGTTGAAAAAATAACCAAAATACTTACTAATAGGAAACTCATTAAGCATATAATTGGCCATTCCCACAGTGGAATGCTACCCATTTGTTAACATGTATTTGTTAACAGAAAAGGGGTATAAGAAAACAAGGCTTGCTTCAAAGTACTGTTATAGGAAGGAAGCTCATTTTGTGAGTTTAGAGAAATTAGAGGGCAAAGATCTCCCCCATAAGATACACAGCTGCAAAACACACATCAGAAAGTAAAACTGGACATAAATTCCTTTAATTACAAAGGTAAAATGGGTTTAAAATGAATTTTCACTTTTCTTATGAGAGTTTCTTTGACTATGAGCATAGTTTATTTAAATATTTACAAAATATAATTTTTTTTCATTTCTAATAGCCATTGTAGTTTGAAGTCTCCTTCAGAAAGGAGCTAGGATCTTGAAGGCTTGAAAGGTTATCTGAGGCAAGTAGGCTAAGAAAGCTACTGGCTATTTTCCTATGATGCTCTAGGTTGGTACCAGAACCCCAGCTCTGATTTTTAGTGAGTTTGCCACTGAGTTTGCAATATGTGCGTTTGTTTTAAGCATCTAGTCAGGAAGTATTCTACTAAAAACTAATGTCCTTAACACTAAGAGAAAATGACTATCATTTACTTTTCATAAGGAATTCATACTGCCCCAGGGAAAACATGGCAGTGCACAGACTTTGTCCTGCTCCTTGTAAAAGTGCCTCCTATAGGACTACTCCTTATCCATTTTTCCTTTTTTTCATTATTTTTTCAATGTTTATTTATTACTTCAAGTTACATCTCCATCACAGTCCCCTCCCTCCACCCCTCCCAGTCCCACGCTCCCTCCCTCTCCGGAGCCCTTTCCCAGAACTAATAATTCTGTTTTTGGAATAATTAGGCCACAATTCTGAAAATTATAAAGTATAACATACATTCCCAATGTCCAGTCCATACATATTTGTCAACTGATATTAATATTTTATTATCTATCCCCATGAGTTTAAAGTTCTATATCTAACTCAAGTTCCATACTAACTTGCATTACTAACTTAAAAACATCTTCTGAGACCTAGAACATCTTTTTACTTTCTAAACAACTTAACATTTAATTGTGAGACTATAACTATCTAGTCTTCAACCACATCAGAAACCTGAGAAGAATAAATATATCTGATTATAGAGTAAGTGCAGAGCCAGCAGCTTCCAAAACTAAGAAATGACAGGCAACTGGCTCTGTAGACAGTCCCCAATTTCTCTCCATATATTAGAGCATCTATCTTCAGCCTCCTGGCCCAGTATCTCTGAGAGACATTAAGTGTAAAGCAGGAATGATGAAGGAATTGCCTACCCTGTCTTGGGAGAGCTAGGCTGTCTACTTACCTGCTTCCAAGTTTTGTCATTTTCGTACAGCATTCTGTCTACAGTTGAAGCAAGGGATTTTTCTTCCCAGTGACAAGCTTGCCAATAATTCAACCATCTCCAAATGGAGATTCTTCGATGCTCATCCTCTACTTGGAGTAGAATAGGGGCTGCTGTTAGAAGCTGACATGTCTCAATATCAAAGAAGTCTTAAGAAACTTTCTTTGAATGCCAAATTCTACAGATCTCTTGAGGTTTTTGAAGACCACCTATCTATCTCCGTATATTTGGATAAGCAATTGTTGCTTGTCTCTTAGCAACATGATTGCCAGTTAACTTAGAAAACATCTGTGATAAACTATGCTAGTACCTAACAAAATGACATGTTTGAATGTTTGCATCTCTTAATTATCCTAAACACCTTGCGACTGCTGCTATCAAAAGGCCAAAACTTTACATTGCATTTTTAAGCATTACCTAGGTACAATACCTTAAAAAAGATTAACCTTAATTTTGTATCAATATACAAAGATCAATAGCAATGTGGCCAAATATAATCTTAATTTTGTCTCAATATACAAAGATATAAGAGAATATTCAATAATCTGTCCCTTTTTCTTTATCATTCCTATATTATGTCTATATCCCCCTTTTTAAAAATCTTTTCCCCCTACGTAGGAGAAAAGGAAGAATAGAGAAAAGAAAAAGAGAGAAATCCCTGGGTCTAACCTCCAAAACCTATTTAACCAGACCATTTAACAACTTATAACCAATCCCCCTAAATAACAATAAAGATCTATAACCCATCTAATGACTAAAGGGGGGAAAATCACCCACCCCACCTTCTGGGAATGGGAGCCAAGAACTGCTGGCATAGACTGTCTCCTATGGTGCAAACCCAATCGACATTTGACTCACCTGCTGGCAGCCTCCCAACCCTCTCTAGACAAGTAGGACAAGCTGAAAGGAGACTTGCATTTTTCTTCTGTGCTGTTTATCAGCCGTTTTCAAGCAGTTGAAATGATGTTGGCAATACAATTCAAAGGCCTGTATTCTACTCTTCCCTTCACCACTGCCCTTTGAAATGCAGCCTCCAGTCTGTGTTGAGCTTTATTTATGCTTCAGCCTGGTGTCTATAAGACCCGAGGAAGTATTCAAACCAAATTTACGATGTTCCTGTGTGAAACTGCAAAGCACTGAACAAAAATCAATGGAGAAATAAGGAACAAAGAAACAAATGTTTAAGCTGAATTAAATTACAGAGTTTACAATTTCAAAGGGTAAGTGAAGCTCAGAAGGGAAGCAGAGAGGCTCAACTTACCTTCCTTCATGTTGCCTGCTCTGTGAAAACACCCTCAGTGTTTCTAACAATAGCACCATAGTAGGGGGAATTGTCATTTACACAGAAACTAATTTCTGTCTCAAAGTCTAAGTTCCAAGAGACATGGATAGTTGAAGAAACCTATTTTGTAGGAGGGTAACTTAGATGAGGACTGAACTGTGTGGTGTTGCTAAAATACTAAATTTGTTCCCAGGCAGCTGAGAAAGAGGAAAACAGTATTAGCTCAGAAAACTCCTGCTTTCAAATGGAAAAAGATCAAACAGACAAACATGGCAGAGAGGAAGCCTAGTGATACTGGTGAGTCTGGGGATTTTTAAGAGCAGTGGCGTCACATGTTCAAATTCAGCTTTGCCACTAGCTCCCCCATGTAGTACTTCTGTTCCCAGCACATCTGTCAGATGCAGCAATCTCATATTAAGGATAGCCTGAGGGATGGAAAAAAGGAGTGTCCACGGCAGGAAACATTCTAAAGATACAACAAGGACAACAGCTGTCAAGACATAGTGGAGAAGTAATATGTGGGATAGATCAGGATCAGAAGCAGATATGACTCAGTGCCACTTCCCTAAAACCCACCAAGAGGCAAGTTTATTAAGGAAAGAAATAGACTAGACAGGTATCTAGTAGCAGAGATGTCTGGCTGGTGGTCATGTGTGTTCTAGAACTCTAAGAACTGTCCTTGTCCAATAGTCTGCATTCTCCCAACTAGATATTATTGAGGTTCTGCATTTGGAGAGGAGAAAAAAAAAAACTGAGCCATGATGAAAGACCCCATCCAAGGTCGCATATCAAATGACTGCCAAAGGACCAATCAGAAACAGGTGGGGTTGACTCAGCTCCACATCTGTCCCATAGGTCACTCTACCTGTTTATGAATCCACCAAATTCTCAGGTGTAAACCCACCTTTACACTTGACCTAGGTACCATTTGGAACTTACTAATGGCAGACCTGCTACATCCGGAGTGGAGCAATCATGCCACCTTGTCATAGCAAATGAAGCTTACCCTGTATGCCTGTCAGCTATCTACTCTGTGAGTATAGTATCCTGTTTCATTTCAGTCCATATCTCCTCACCAGCTCTTTTCCCCACCAATGATCTTTGTTCTTATTTTGTGAACAAAAGATGAGTGCAGAAAGAAAAGCCTGGTCATGCCATTTTAAAAATGAATATCCATATCTAATCTTCTTTACTCTATCAGCTCTAAAGGGATTTCACATTGAATATAGCTTATAAAGCTCAATTTAAAAGAGGCTTTTCCTGACTTAAAAATTAATATGAATAATCCACATTCTTATAGAAAAATTGGAAATAAGATAAGCAAAAAGAGAAAAAAAACTAAAACTACCCATAATCCCAGTACCTCAAGATAAATCATATTAATTTTTTAACATGGAGCTGTAGATAATGTAGCATAAACTGATCTTTTTAAAAACTGGCCATGGGGCTAACAAGTTGACTCAGTGAGTAAATGCATTTGCTGCCAAGCCTGGTAACTATGGTTTAATTCTAAGGGTCTATGTGGTGGGAAGAGGGAATTGACTCCTACAAGTTGTCCTAAGATCTCCGTGAATGAATGGACACACCCACCCACCACCCATATCCACACACAAATAAATAAATAAACAAATAAATACAAACAATCTAGGTATGTGCAGGGAACTAAGTCAACATCATGATCTTCCTCAAAATTGTTGATATGTGGGTATGTGGGCTGGTACTAATGCTACTGTGCCTTAAAGGAACCCAATTCAATATAGTCTGAGGATATCAGCAGTAACCATGGCCTCTGGAAAGCTTCTATGGAAAATGTCTGTTTTCTTTCCATCTTCTCTTACATTTTGGGAAATTTTAAAGACTTTTGATGTCTGACTACATGACAGATTTCATGCACAGTGAGTTTAAAAAGAGATTAACCACCAATCACCTCTAAATTATTGTGGTTCTACTGGCATAAAAATGAGACAGTGAAATGTATTTGGAAATACAAACATCTGTATATGGAAATACAAATATCTGTTTTCATCTATATTTCTGCCTAATCTAATTACACAAACAAGTCAGTAAGGACCATTCCAACACATACATTTTTGCAATGTAGCTGATTAAATATTTCTGTGGATGTGGGTTCATAGCAAATGATTCCCTCATTTGGAACAGTTCTTGAAAAGGGTATAGAGAGCCTTCAAGGTTTATTTTTAATGTTTAGATTCATATTTCCTAGTCCTCTATTTTATTTATTCTCTGTTGGCCCTGGAGGCTCCACATTAATCATAAGTAGGCAACAGTATCAATATTGAAAAGATCTCCTAGCTCAGCTTAAAGATGTATTTTCAAGGACATATACAGTACTTCATTTTAACACTTGACATCAATTGTAACATTCTGTCAGGTCTTCTATATTCGTTATCTGATACTAACAATTGAATATTATTATTATGATTATTCTACAGACCATGAACTGAGGTCCATGGAGAGTAAATGATATGTTTAAATCCATATATCAGTAAATAACAGAGTATAGATTCAAATGTTCTTTAAATGTGTTGTTTTAAAATCAACCTTCTGCACACTAAGTTCTGAAGATCTATCGATATCCCGGTAATGATAGTAATAATGTCACAAATACTATGGGATTGCTAAAAGTAAATTTAGGTTTCTTTTTAACTATAAGACAATTTATCATTTTTTAATAATTTATTTTTTATTTCTTCAAGTTACATCTCAATCACAATCCCCTCCCTACTCCCCCCTCCAGTCCCCCCCTTCCCGCCTCCTCCCCCCCAACCCCCCCTCCTCTTCCCTTTTTTTTTTTTTTTAGCTTAAGGTATTTCTTTTCCCACCAAGAGCTCTCCCTTTCAGTCCAACAAATGGTTCTTTCTCTTATAACTATAAATACAATAAAAAACAACAGATATAAATAGGCCACAATTATGAGAGTTATATGGCTTAGCATACATTCCAATTGTCCAGTACATATGTATTTGGCACCTGACTTTAACATTCTACTATCTAACCATCTCCATGAGTTTAAAGTTCTATATCCAACTCAGCTTTCATACTAACTTGCCTCACAACTTTAAAAATATCTCCTTAGATCCAAAACACCCTCTTGATTCTTAAACAACTCAAAATTTAACTATGAGACTCTAGCTATCTATTCTTCAACCACCTCAGAGACCTGAGAGGAATAAATATATCTGATTATATAGGAAGTGCAGGGCCTGCAGCTCCCAAAACTAAGAAATGACATAACAGTGGCGGCCTGGACAGTTCCCATTTTCTCACCATACATTACAGCATCAATCTTCAGCTGTTTGGCCCCATTTCTCTGACAGACATTGATTGTAGAGCAGGAATTATGAAGGACTTACCTACCCTGCCTTGGAAGAGCTAGGCTGCCGACTTACCTGCTTCCAAGTTTTGTCCTTTTTGGATAGCAGTTTGTCTACAGTTGAAGCAAGGGGTTTTTCTTGCCAAAAGAAAGGCTTATCACCAATTCAACCATTTCCCACTGGAGATTCTTCGATGCTCATCGTCTACTTGGAGTAGAATAGTGGGTGCTGTCAGGAGCTGACATATCTCGATATCAAAAAATCTTAAGTTAAGAAAACATCTTTGAATGCCATATTCTGCAGATCTCTTGAGGTTTTTGCAGATGCCCTATCTATCTCTTATATTTAGATAAGCAAATGTTGCTTGTCTCTTAGCAACTTGATTTCTGAGTAGCTTAGAAAATAACTGTGATAGACTGTCATAGTAATTAACAAAATGACACGCTTGCATGACTATTAGTTTCCATTTCTTAATTATCCTAAACAGTTTATGACAGTTGGTAGCAAGAGGCCAAAACTTTACATTTCATTTTTAAGCATTACTAGGTACAATACCTTTAAGAAACGTTACCCTTAATTTTGTATCAATATACAAAGATCAATATCAATGTGGCCAAATATAATCTTAATTTGTATCAATATACAAAGATTAATACCTATGTAGCCCAATACAATCTTAATTTTGCATCAATATACAAGGGTCAATACCATTGTGGCCAAATATAATCTTAATTTTGTATCAATATACAAAGATCAATACCAATGTAGCCCAATACAATCTTAATTTTACATTAATATACAATGATCAATAACAATTTAGACAAATATAATATAATTTTGTATCAATATACAAAGGTATTAGGCCATATTCAATAACCTGTCCTTTTTTCTTGATCTTTCCTATACTATGTCTATGTCCCATTTTTTCTCAAGTCTGTTCACTCCTACGTAGGAGAGAAAGAAGGATACAGAAAAGAAAAAGACAGAAGTCCCTGGGTCTAACCTCCAAAACCCATTTAACAAGACCATTTAACAGCTTGTAGTCTCTTCCCCTAAATAACAAAATTTTCTATTATCCATCAAATAACCAAAGGGGAGGGACACCCTCCCCACCTTCTGGGGATGGGACGTTTTTCCCTTAAAATGATTTAATGCTGATTTGGGATGTAGTAAACCTGTTTGGGGAACAAATAAGAATAGAAAAATGGTTAAAAATGTTAATAGAATCATTTG